>JAJOZX010002815.1:415000-601943 GCA_023014485.1 Bathynomus jamesi
ACGCTTCGTCCGTATCAGATGTTTGATTAGGAGGCCTATATATAACCGCAACAACAAGTTTGAAATCGTTCAATTTAAGTTCTGCTATAGTCGAATCTATCGGTTCTGGAATTGTGTGCTTTACTTCTATAATGTTCGCAATATTATCTTTAATATACAACATAACACCGCCTCCTCGCCTACCTACTCTGTTTTTAACAAAAAGTCTATAACCTATAATTTGATACTCCCGTACAAAGTCACGTGTTTCAGTGCTAAGCCACGATTCACTTATCGCAATTAAATCATAGTCTTTACATGCAATTAAAGAAAAAAATTCGTTTATTTTATTTCGTAGGCTACGAGCATTTAAAGATAGAACCTTCAAATTGTTTGTAATAGCGACACCTTCGCGAGCGCAGGGGAAATTTGAGGAAATTACGCTGGCACCGTTCGAGTTACGGCAGCCTGAAAAGTAGAGACAATATTATGAAATAGTCTTCCTAAACGCGCAGCTCCAACGTCATTAAGATGAAGTCCATCTCCTAGGAACAAGTCCCTCCTGCCGTAGAAACTGTTCGAAAAATTCGCAAAATGCACTCCTTCCTGTTGGCAAAGAGACTTTAGGTTATTGTTGGTATACGTAGCCTTGCTGTAGAAATCGCTACGTTGGATAATTTGAGGAAGTATACATGTGAAAACAATCTTATTAGTTTTTTCCGTTAGTCGCTCTAGTAAGTCCCTGTACCTAGCCAGCAGCTCTTCCGATGTAGAATTTAAAACGTTATTAGTACCGACATGAATAACATATGTTGTGTCCTCAGAGGTTCCGTCTGTAAAATGGTCAACACTATTAGTTATGTCCTCCACCCTTACACCAGGAAAGCAGTAACGGCGCCTACGACGAAGGTTTCTCCCACAGAATTCCTCGAGCTGCCCTCGAACAATGGAATCGCCAACGAGTCGTATTTCCGGTTTATCAACATCTTCGAAACCTAAAACAGAAAATGTATTGTTTGTTATTACTGGTAGACAAGTCTTAGGTTTTCTCAATGGGGCTGCATTACGCACTCGAACGAAGGGTTGGGAACAAGGGGAAGAGAGAGGGCTATTAGTACTATTTATATTATTCGTAGAAACTGAGGCAGGAGGGTCGTAACTGGAGTCTCAAGGGATTCTAATTTTGCTGTCAGGAACATCACGCTTTCTTCAAGCCTCACTCTGACCTCCCTCTCAAGTTCTAGCCCTAAAAAAAAATATATATATATACACACACAGACCCTTCATGGAACAAGGAACTCTTCTGGGAAAATTAAATCCACTATAGTCCGAATAAGTAATGGTAAATGACAAACACTAGTTTTTCTTTTTCATGATGTTAGCACGATGTAGGCAACGGGTCACTCGCAAAGTGGCCCCTAAATATATCTTCCCTCATCAGCTATCTGCAAAGCAGATAGGATCCAGTTTTGGGACAGGATCTAGGGCTTAAAGTAGCATAGCCCAACTATATTTAGAACCTCAATATAAGTAAAAAATTCGCTGCATTCACGTCAGATTGAATACATCAATTTTGCCAGTTGAGGTTTAAGTTTTGGTTTTTAGTTAAAATTACAATATGTACCCCTTTTTCTTTCAAGTATTCAATCAGACGTGAATGCAACGAGTTTTTTTGCTGATATTGATGTTATAAATATAGTGGAGCTAGGTTGCTTTTCCCTTAAGGAAAGAAAATAATGATCTAACAGGTGATCTAAAAGAAATATCTGAAATAGTGAGAGCTCAAATGAATCCGCTTTCAATACCCCAAATAGAGACAAAGCGGTACCTGATAGAAATACCTTTTATGAAGAGGAATTAAGTGGAGAATGTATAACTGATTTTTAATTTACCGCAGAAAATATAGCGAAAGCTATAGGTATCACATTCAGCTGCAGAACCAGAGCAATGGAGTACCTTGTTTAAAAACTGTAAGAACGAAATAGCTACACCCCTTTGTTGGATGTGAGGTCTCCAGCAAAGAACTATAGACCGGTGTCACTGACATCATATCTCACTAAAGTATTTGAAAGAATGGTCAAGAAGAAAATATATGGCCTTTTGGAGACACGAAAAGTTCAATGAGAACCAGCACAGGTTCCGATCAGGAAGATCGTGCCTCTCACAACTAATAGAGCAAAATAACAATATCAGAGACGCACTTGGGAGCAATGATAATTACAATGTAATATACACAGATTTTGCTAAAGCATTCGATAATTGTGATCATGCATAATAACATATAAAATGAAATACGTGGGAATAAAAGGCAAAGTGTGCAAATAGATCTACAATTTCCTTAGGAAAAGGCAAGAAGTCGTAAAAATCAAGGGTATACTGTATTATCATCATCAGAATCGGAAGTATGCAGTTCAGCCCCACTTCTATTCATTATCATACTGACAGACGTAGACAATGAAGTAGACGACAACAGTATAGCAACATTCTTTGTTGACGATAGAAATATCAGCAATGCAGAAGAGGTAGAAGCCCTACAGAGAGACACGAATAGAATATATAAATGATCAGAAGACAATAACGTGAATTTCAACTCCAAGAAATTTGAGCTCTTGAGATATAGGAGAAGTGACAAATTCAGCATACTATGGCCCAGATAGTAAAAAAATTCAGAGTAGCACGAAAGAAAAATATTTAGTGGTAATAATGACTGATGATGCAAAATTTGAAACACAGAATGAGATGGCGATAAACAGAGAAAAATAGTTAGGGGACAGGTACTGAGAACCTTCAAAATCATACGAAAACTTGAAAACTGCTCAGTCTTGACGTCCCCATATAAAAGAGAAGAAATTAATAAACTAGAAGTCCAGAGGAATTTCACAGCCAAGATTGATGACTGCAAAGATCTCAACTACTGGGAAAGACTACATATCTGCGAAATCTCTATTCGCTGAAAAGGAGAAGAGAGAGTTACTCCATAATTTACGTATGAAAAATAATCGAAAACCGGTACCAAACCTTAAACTAAACCCAATTACCATCGAAACAACACTGGAAAATAGGAAAGGTAGACTGTGTAGTGTTCCCAAACAAAAGGTCCGACAAGGGACACCCTCAACATTGAAGGAAAACAGCTTGGTTACCAAGACCTTTTAACTAGCTTCCAAAGAACCTCAGGAGCGTCACAGGAGGCAAAGTTGAAATCTTCAAAAGCAGACTAGATGTCTGGCTCAGGACGGTATCAGATGAGCAATGGTATGTATGGCGAAAATCAAATACTGCATTCGAGGAAAAAAACATCCTTTCTACGGTTAAACATGGCGGTGGTAGTTTGCTTCTTTGGGGATGCTTTAGTGTTTCTGGTTCAGGAAACCTTGTTGTCATCAATGGAATCTTCACTTCAAAGAAATATCAGGAAACTTCAGAAGAAAATGTATTGCCTTCAGTTCGGGAGTTGCGAATGGGTCGCAATTGGGTATTGCAACAAGATAATGATCCGAAACATAAAAGTACGAGCACCATGAAATGACTTCAACAAAATAATTTGAAACTTCTTGAGTGGCCCGAGTAGTATGATTGCAAAAAGGGAGACAGAATTCGATCAATTTGACAATTTACCCCTCGGGTCAAGTCGCGTTCAAGTAAGAATTATTTATAAGTGCAGGGGAACGGCCTTCCTTACGCATCAGGTTTCTGCTGATATGTGTATATACACACACACACTACTAAATATAGTTTAGAAACAACATATATATTATGTACGAGTATATAAGAAGAACGGAAAGAGAGTAAATCAAATGCCGTAATGTACCAAGTTTAAAACTACGTGGTTAGAATCCAGGAAGTAGAAACCGTGAGACTTCTAAAATGTTTCCAGCCGTTGTGGATTGCTTCATCTGACTTCCTTGAAGCAGATCTCCTGCCCTGTTTCCTGCATAAATCTTAGCACACTGAATTCTTCCACTATTCGACACGCAGTGTTTAGCTGCGATGTGAGGATATGCATGTAGGAAATCTGTTTTATTCAGTACGTTTCCCACTCCTGATTTCTTGCTCATTCAGTCGGCTAATTCAGTTGGCTAATTTCTCTTAATGAATGAATAGATTATTTTAAGTCCCACTAAATCGGAAATATTTCAGTATTTTAATTTAGAATGTTACCCAGAGAATTTAGGACAGACAGTGCATTAAAGAAAGTTTGGTCAACATTTTTTAAATAACAAACAAGATTGCACAATGCATAGACTTCATGATATGGTTATAACTTGATCTTGAAAAAGTACTGTATACTGATAAAATGTCAAGTAATACAATAACAGGTAATATGTTCCTTTCTGCATGCGCGTGATAGGCCCATTCTTCTTTGCTGAAAAGAATGTTACGGCACAAGTGTACATGGACATACTCGAGTTCTTTGTAGCCCCTCAGTTGGAAGACTTTTAACCATCCATCATTTTACAGGAACACGGTGCGCCTCCACACTGGGGTTTGTTAGTGTGTGAGTTCTTGAACACCACTTTTCCCAGAAGATGGATTGGGCGCGAAAGGCCAGTGCCATGGCCTCCATGATCCTCCGACATCACACCCCATGACTTCTTCATGTGGGGACATGTAAAGGATTATATGTACCATACTCCTGTTCCTAACATTGACACTCTTCGTGCAAGGATTCGTGATGCCATCAACAGTGTCACGAGAGATATACTAGCAAACGTATGGCGTGAACTCTAATTTTGTTTGGATGTGCTATGTGTAACTAACGGCGCACATTTTGAGAGTTAATGAGAAACATAATAAATTTGATGTGTCATGCAGCAACATGTAAAACAAAGCATTACTGTCTCTTCTTTCGATTTCATGTAGTTATTAAAGTTTATAATCAGGAAAGGACTTTGTGTACACCCTGTATATGCTTTAACCGCAGTAGAGATGGTGTGACATGCAGAACTTTGTTTCATTTCACGCTATGCATTCGCTTTAATGAAGCGATATGTATTGGAGTTAATGATCCTCTTTCATGCGCGCATGGTGTTACATTTGTAAAAGTGGTATATATTGTACTTTATCTCCTTTTAAATTCAAACATCTCCAAGAACAAAACCTTCAAAAGGTTTTCCTTTTCTGAAGCGCGCGCGCGCGCGCGCGCGCGTGTGTGTGTGTGTGTGTGTGTGTAAAAAGAAATTACTTAAAAGGTCACTGTGGAACACTATAACAAGAAAATAGAAAATCAGTGTGGTAATAAACTAAAACTGATAATAAAATCTGAGTTAACAGCTATAAAAAGTGGAAATAGAAGGCAATATTTCATTCCTATTAGATTAAGAGGCTGAAATAAAGTTTGTGAAACCTACGCGATCTAAGAAAAAAGTATGCGTAATAAAGATTATCTTAAGAGGATAAAAGCCATGCTTATAATATGAGATAACGAAATTGCAGAAACAGTTTATGTCTTCACTTATTACCAAATCCCTTAAGTGTTTCCAGTTTGTGAGAATAACAGCAAAAATGGAGAGGTAATGTCAGAAAATGAAAAATATAATGTTGTAGTTCAATTTTAGTAATGTAACATCAGCAACATCAAGGTAAAGAGAGCGATGTGAAAGTAGCAGTAAACTGCTGCGTGAACTACTGTATAAATGAAAGTGATATTTGAAAGTGCTGTTCCGAATCATTATTTGGAGCCGTGCGAGTTCGATCGGAATCCTTTCAATAATTACAGTCGAACCAAATTTGTTCTGTTTAATTGCGAAAAAAAATTAGTGGGATTCATTTATTTTAAAAGTACGTACATACATGCAATGACAGAAACCAGCAGGAAATAGGTTCATTTATAATCCTTATATATATATATATATTAGTGATGGATCGAGTGGTCGGTTTTTCACAACCGCAGTTGCGGTTGTGTTTGCGGTTGTCGAATTTTTTCCAACCGCGGTTGCGGTTGTGGTTATCATATACTAGGAAAAATGCGTAATTATTAACTGGATTTAGCCACTATAGTGCGATTTAGCCACACTTGGTACATAATATATACTAAATAGTATTTATTTAGTAAATACCTTATGTTGAACACAAGTTTTGCAATACACCGCTACCGCTATTTGTGTGTTGCAAAACTTGTGTTCAACATAAGGTATTTACTAAATAAATACTATTTAAATGAAGTATATTCTAAACTTATATAGCTATTATGAAAGAATAGGTCAAATTAATTAAAACCATATTTTGCACTAAGTGTGTTACCAGGATGAGGGACGAGGACCCATCGCACTGTTCATCCCACCTACCACTTTCCCCAGCCTCCACCCATTGGAAAGTTATGGATTATTATTCATTTGAAAAACTGATGTCAAACTTAATGACAGGCAGTGTGAATTTCAAGAATAATATTTTTGCTGCATTTTCAGCAAGGATTCGTTTTGGATATTTTCCTACAAGGTTTTGACATCTCTCAGTAGAAATTTTAGTCACCTCATCTGATGAAAATTGTTGCAATTCATTCAGATTCGAATGGTTTATCTTGCGAACATCATTTTTCAAATGAAACCATAAATGCTCAATTAAATTGATATCTGGTCTTGGACTGGGCAGTAGTATAATGGCAAAAAGGGAGACAGAATGTGAACAATTTGAGAATTTCCCTTTTGGGTTCCTCACCGTCTTTCATGAGGAGCCCTTTGAGGGGACTCCCTCCCACTTGGGTTCCTCACTTTCCTTTGTGAGGCTTCACGGTCTTTCATGAGAAATATTTGTAAGTTTAAAAGAAAACAAAAACCAAAAACCAAAAAGAAAACAAAAACAAGTAAAAATAAAAATAAGAAAAAGAAACAAACAAACAAACATTCCCTGACGAGAAGTATTTGAGGCCGGGGATAGGTTAGGTTAACCTAACCTAAGATTGAGTTGAGTACAAAGAGGAAAAAAAATTCATTGCTCTTTTTACACAGCGTTCCGGAACCCACCATCACCGACGTGTCCGTTTATCGTTCAGCCTGTTAGTTTTATCTTAAATCACCTCAATTCAGGCCGCGTTCAAGTAAGAGTTATTTTTGCGTGCAGGTGAACGGCGTTTCTCACGCATTAGGTTTCTGCTTATATATATATATATATATATATATATATATATAAAGAGCTTTGAAACAACTTATATACTATGTATGTAAGAAGACCAGGAAGAGAGTAAATCAAGTGCCGTAATGTACCGATGTGATAAATATCAACGTTTCGAGCCTTCTTTAACCCTTTAATACCGACAGTTGCCTTATGGTATCCCGAGCTTGACATTCGATTTTAAGCCGAACGATATGGATATTAGAGGCTATTTTGGCTTGAACAGAAATAATCTTAAAATAAAATTTCATAATTCAAACATGAAAGGGATTAATAACACTGGCCAACAAAATGAAACTTTTTTTTCTCCTCACAAACATGATCACACTTTTCTCAATGCATTTTTCGCGCTGATTCCGAATCTGGTTTTATTTTCGTTCTAGCACGTATAGTTATATAGATACACTGGTTTTGATATTTTTAAGTTTTTGATATTGCTATAAGAAAATTTATGGATGTACAGATCACACTTAGGAATGCTAAACAACAAATACATCGTATACCTTATTCAATGTACTTATAAATAAAGAATATACATTATTTTATTAAAAGCGCTGTGAGTGTGATTTCCTTTTGTAAATTTGGCCTGGATTGTCACGATACAGCATCCAACAATGGTCCGCCATCATGCTTTCATTCCAATATCCTTGGTAGCGCTTCTCCATCATCTGAATATCTTGATGGAAGCGCTCTCCTTGCTCGTCACTCACTGCACCAAGGTTTTCAGGAAAGAAATCTAAGTGGGAATGCAGGAAGTGAATTTTTAACGACATTCGACACTCCATTTCTTTGAAGGCATCAAGGAGGTTCTTGACTCCATCCTTATACGCAGGTGACTTGTTGCTTCCAAGAAAGTTTTCACATATCCATTTGAACGCCAGCCAAGCCTTCAATTCCAGCGGACTTAGGACTTTTTCAAATTCAGTGTCATTCAAAACCTCCTTATTTGTGGCCCAACAAAAATTCCTTCCTTCAATTTTGCTGCAGTAACCTTCGGAAATTTTCTTGAAAGGTATTGGAACCCTTCAGAATTGACTTTACCCATTGCTTTAACAAAATTCTTCATTAAACCAAGTTTAATGTGAAGAGGTGGCAGATAGATCTTTTGGGGATCCACTAAAGGGACAGACTGGACATTGCTTATCCCTGGGACATATGTATACCTAAGTGGCCAGTCACTTTTGGTGTAATGTTCTATAGTGGCGCGACTGTCCCACAGGCAAAGGAAACAACAAAATTTTGTGAATCCTGACTGCATACCCATAAGCATTCCTATAACTTTTAGATCTCCACAAACATTCCATTGATGACTGTCGTATTTGATTGCCTTAAGTAGTATATCCATATTGTCATGTGTCTCTTTTAGATGGACGGAATGGGCAATGGGGATGGATGGCATTATATTACCATTATGCAAAAGAACTGCTTTCAGGCTTCTCTGCGAAGAATCAATAAAGAGGCGCCACTCAGATGCCACATACGTCTGAGATATGGCTGTAAATAGTCCATTGATGTTATGGCAATAACAGAGAGGACCGTCTACTGAAAAGAATGCTGTTAATTCAAAATTCCGCTTTCGGTAGTAACTAATACGAACATTGTTCTCAAGTAAATTGTTCTCCTTTAGTCTTGAGGCGAGAAGCTCTGATTTCTCTTTAGACAGCGATAAGTCTCTAACAAGATCATTCAACTGTCCTTGGGTTAACTTTTTAGGCTCTAAATGTCTACCTTCAAAAGTGTACTCTGGTTCTGTAGATGGTCCGGAAACGCCAGTTGCACCTTCATCACTTTCCATGTCATCTATGATAGAATCTAGCCTATCACTTGGGGGAATTGGAATGGGCAATGTTTCATCATGTTTTACTAGTCTACGTGCTGAATCCAAGTTTGGATATACAATCTGGTGTTTGTTCTTGGCAGAAAACCCCATTAAGTTCACACTACAAAAATAACAGTCTTCATGATGATCTCTCGGCTCCCTCCATATCATGGGTATGGCAAATGGCATTGAAGCTTTCTTTTTGTTAAGCCAATCACGTAATCCATTTGAACAGCCAGAACAGATTTGATGTGGCGCCCATGGTTTATCTTGGTCACCTAGATGGCAACCAAAGTATAGCTTGTATATTTTCTTAATGTCGGTTGTAATACTTCGTCGCTGTGTTTTAGTTGTCAACTGGCCGCATACGAAACAACTTGTCGGGTCATTCTTACATTGTCGAGGCATGTTGACTGACCTGAGCAAACTATAAATTCAAAAAAAATGTACACCAACTTGACACAACAAGTTCTTGGACTGGACTGATCTTTTGACACACAAAGCACGGCGTTGTTGCCTGAATCACAATGCTGCTAGACGTAAAAGCTCACACCTGAAATACATAAGATGTATAATTAAGATAATTGAAATAAATAAGATGAATAAACTAAAAAAACACAATAAAATAAACACAATCAAATGTTGAAATATTAGTATTTTGCCTATTTAAAATGGTTAAATCTGTGTAGTTATATATATGCCTTCATCTTGAAAACTATACGTGCTAGAAAAAATCTGAATGCAGTTTTGGAATCAGCGTGAAAAATGCTATCCAGCCACCACAAATTTTACTCTGATGAAAAATCTTTGTTGACCAGTGTAATCAGAAAACACAACCTATTCTATCGAGTAGACCTATACGAAGACGTGTAAGGTCTGAAACAATACAACAGACAACGGTCAAACCATCATCTTCACAGAAGACAATAAAAATAAATTACCAACTGCGTGTAGATTTCATCATTTCATCTTTATACGTTAATTAGTACCGATATCAGAAAAACAAAAACTGATTAACTAAAACTTAATTCCTAAACAATTTTTTTCTGATATTTGTATTAGGAGATACAGGGGTTTGACAAAATAATGGAAACACTGTTGGACATGCATGAGTAGTATAGCCGCAAAAGGTTAGAGTGCAAGAATGTTACAAGTGATTACGTAATGTTGCAAAGGGGGGTGGGGGTGTTGCAAAAAATAAAAAAAGGGGGAAAAAAATTCCCCCAAAAAATACCCCCCAAAGGGCCCTTTGTTGCCAACCGGGGTTGCAAGGGGCATGCAACTTGGAGGCGGAGTTCTCCCCCAAGCTATTCCCCCCAAAGGGCCAGAAAGGAGAGAAAGGAGGAGAGAAAGGAGGAGAGGTGTTCACCTGGCAGGAGCCAAGTGCATATTAAGACTTCAGCCGAGTAGGCGTTGTTTTATAGGCTCCTAATCAGCCAGTTGGCTGAATCAGTCAGTTGGCTGAGCCAAGGGGGGGAGGGGTACACCTGAAGGAGAGAGAGAGAGAGAGAGTAGGTGCCTTTGATTGCAAGGCATGCAACTTGGAGGCGGAGTTCTCCCCCAAGCTATTTTCGTTTACCTAACCTAAGAGGCCTCTAAGGGGTTTTCCCAAAGGGAGCCGAGCTTGTAATGACTCCGTCAGTCGTCTCTCGGTCTTTTATAAACCTCTATTCTGGCTGAGTTGCCAGATAGCGCCATGTATTCAGTTGCCAGATAGCGCCATGTGTTCCAGATAGCAAAAACCATATATTAATCAAATTACCACAATATATGATGGAAGATGAATCCAATTAAATTCTGTTTATTAAATAAATAATTTTTACACACTTAATTTTTATTATAAATATTCGAATATCAGTGGGGAAAAGAAAATTTAGGAAACACACGAGCCTCTTCCCCCCCCCCCCCAATCCCCTGCGAAGAAAATTGAAAAAAACGAAATCTAAAGAAATTAATCAATTGAAATTAGCCAAAATACACAGATAGCGCCATGTGTTCCAGATAGCAAAAACCATATATTAATCAAATTACCACAATATATGATGGTAGATGAATCCAACTAAATTCTGTTTATTAAATAAATAATTTTTACACACTTAATTTTTATTATAAATATTCGAATATCAGTGGGGAAAAGAAAATTTACGAAACACACGAGCCTCATTCCCCCCAATCCCCTGCGAAGAAAATTGAAAAAAAACGAAATCTAAAGAAATTAATCAATTGAAATTAGCCAAAACACAATCCGCTATAACGGGGTCGGACGACTAATGACATCTTTATATTTTCGAAGAACACCTACTTGTTGAGAGATCTTCCTTCCAGACCGCTCTTGATGTGGATATATATATATATATATATATATATATATATATATATAATAAACGAATAAACAACTCGTGCACACACACACACACACACACGAGGAAAGGCAGAAACTAGGTCATTTCGAATCGTCCCCTAGAGACCTTTTCGGCCGAGGGTTAATCCTTCGTCCAAGCTATTCGAGCAAAACCACCTTTCACAACAATTCTTATTATTATCATTATTATTATTATTATTTCTACAATGAAAATATTTTATATTTACGCGTAATTTGTATGGTGTCATATTCTTATAACTACATCTTAACTGCTTAAATCTTTGATTTTTAATATTTAGTGTTAGAAGTGAAAATTTAGCACAATTCATACTAGATTCATACTAGACCTCGATTGCTCACTATTTCATCAAGATAATTAAAGCTCAGGACCTGCATTGTCTATAAGATCTGCGGGAAACTCTGAGTAAATGGAAATATTATTTTCTCGAAAACTATGGGTGATAGAAAAATTCTGAAACCATATTTGGAATCAGTATCAAAAGTTCTATAAGAATCACCAAATAGTTTTCCAGAAATTTTGTTCCCTAGTGTAATTTCTTGCCGAATTGGAAAGGTCTTCACTCCGCCTTAGACCCACAGTTTAACGTGGATTCAGAAATACATCTCGTCGATTGCTCACTATTTCATCGAGATAATTGAAGCTCATATACAGGACTGCATTGTCTATAACATCTGCGGGAAACTCTGAGTAAATGGAAATATTATTTTCTCGAAAACTATGGGTGATAGAAAAATTCTGAAACATATTTGAAATCAGTATCAAAAGTTCTATAAGAATCACCAAATAATTTTCAAGAAATGTTGTTCCCTAGTGTAATTTCTCGCCGAATTGGAAAGGCTTTCACTCCACCTTAGACCCACAGTTTAACGCGGAAACCGAACGCTCTTTTAAAAATATAATTAGGATATATTTCTTTGAGAAAATATAAAGCTCTCATTACTCGTCCGGCCCCGTTATAGCGGATTGGTACACATCATAGCTCCAGCCAGCTACACCGGCAGCCAATCACTACGAACATCTGGTCTTTTGGGGCGGAGCTTGGCGATTGTGCATATAAAAGGGGATATTTTTCAGTTGGGAGTAATAGTAGCTATTTTCGCGTCAGTGAATAATCATTCCCTCCACCATGGACCTGTACGTCTCCCCGGATTTGTATGAAGAAAGTGACACTGCAGCATTAACTGCAATTAGTCTTTTTAATGCGATTGACCGTGATGAATTATTTCCAACGCAAACCGTTGAAGATATTTGCAGTGACGCTCCTTACAATCCGACGCAAGGGACTACCATAGAAATGTGTCTATAAATCGATTTATATATATATATATATATATATATATGGAGGGTTGTAGTATCTCGTCAAATACTTCATTTAGATACTCGCCAAAAATCGAAATTTTTTTATGGCAATCAATGTTATTTGGTTTTACCTCTTATCCCCATTATGCTAAAATCGAAATTTTTTATGGCAATCAATGTTATTCCTCTTAAATGAACCAAAGATATCTTCACATAATGGGGATCTGTCTGTATACTCTGTATATGTTTTAAAAGAATGAACATTATTCCTTTAAGGTCCGATGAGAATTTGACACGTGTTATACAATCTTTTGAAGAATCTCGTGTCATGAATACGGAGGATATACTGATCAGTCAGCAATGTCACACATCCTCCACCATGGACCTGTACGTCTCCCCGGAATTGTATGAAGATAGTGTCACTGCAGCATTAACTGCAATTAGTCTTTTTAATGCAATTGACCGTGATGAATTATTTCCAACGCAAACCGTTGAAGATATTTGCAGTGACGCTCCTTACAATCCGACGCAAGAGACTACCATAGAAATGTAAGTGTCTATAATTCGATTTTATATATATGGAAGGTTGTAGTATCTCGTCAAATACTTCATTTAGATACTCATCAAAAATCGAAATTTTTTATGACAATCAATGTTATTTGGTTTTACCTCTTATCGCCATTATGCTAAAATCGAATTTTTTTATGGCAATCAATGTTATTTGGATTTACCTCTTATCGCCATTATGCTAAAATCGAAATTTTTTATGGCAATCAATGTTATTCCTCTTAAATGAACCAAAGATATCTTCACATAGTGGGGATCTGTCTGTATACTCTGTATATGTTTTAAAAGAATGAACATTATTCCTTTAAGGTCCGATGAGGATTTGACACGTGTTATACAATCTTTTGAAGAATCTCGTGTCATGAATACGGAGGATATACTGATCAGTCAGCAATGTCACACATCCTCCACCATGGACCTGTACGTCTCCCCGGAATTGTATGAAGAAAGTGACACTGCAGCATTAACTGCAATTAGTCTTTCTAACGCGATTGACCGTGATGAATTATTTCCAACGCAAACCGTTGAAGATATTTGCAGTGACGTTCCTTACAATCCGACGCAAGAGACTACCATAGAAATGTAAGTGTCTATAATTCGATTTTATATATATGGAGGGTTGTAGTATCTCGTCAAATACTTCATTTAGATACTCATCAAAAATCGAAATTTTTTATGACAATCAATGTTATTTGGTTTTACCTCTTATCGCCATTATGCTAAAATCGAAATTTTTTATGGCAATCGATGTTATTTGGATTTACCTCTTATCCCCATTATGCTAAAATCGAAATTTTTTGTGGCAATCAATGTTATTCCTCTTAAATGAACCAAAGATATCTTCACTTAATGGGGATCTGTCTGTATACTCTGTATATGTTTTAAAAGAATGAACATTATTCCTTTAAGGTCCGATGAGGATTTGACACGTGTTATACAATCTTTTGAAGAATCTCGTGTCATGAATACGGAGGATATACTGATCAGTCAGCAATGTCACATCGAAATAATGTAAGTGTTTTTCGATCTTTTTAGGGTAAGAAGACACAATATATTTTCATAAATTTATTAAATGAAAGAAATCAGTACAATAACCAACTACAGAATATACCGTTACAAATATACGAACAAAAACATTATACTATACAACGAGTACGTACAATTGGAAAACGGATTTTTATCTGTCTGCATATCATTTCATCGTTCCGGCGAGTGTGACACGGGTCAAATAAATTTAAAAAATTTATAAATTCTTTATCACATGACATATGCGTGGGAAATGAGACGCAGTACATTCCGCAAACATTACTAAAATATCCTTGTACACGAAATGGGTTCCATACAACTTCGGGAATATGTAACTGAGCGAGAAATTTTACAATAATAGGGTCACTCCAGGGCTGAGTACCGAGTGAATCAAAATAGTACAGGCGCTGTCTATTTTTAAAATAGACAGCGATCCAATGAATCCCCTCATTACCGATGACATCTGTGTTCACAATAAGACTAACGCATTCTCGCGTACTTGGCAAACTCAATGTTTCATTCTTCGCAAACACGCCGATAAATTTGGAACGTGTGACTCGTTCCATTACTTTATGAAGTGTATTAGCATCCATTTTAAAAGTCAGTGATAACGCTCCTAAATCTATCTACTTCTATTAGGGCTTGCGATTCAAGATATACTAGTACACTAATAGGAGCGTCTATAGGCTTGGCGAATTCCAGCCGCACTGAGATGTTTCCGCTCTGCTGTGGGGTTAAATGGGTATTTACGCTAGCAGACAAGTCAGGTGTAATGTCAAACGGATAAAGGTTAAATTGATCAATGAATTCTTCCTGCGTTACCACATTACCAAGCTCATCACAATCACCTGCAATATGGGTCAGATTACTATAGGCTCTGGCACAAAGAGGTAACACAGCGTCTGATAAATAGTCCGTACCCATTGTTCCGCCCAAAGCAGTGCCATTAACGTATAGAGTTATATTTTTAAGTCCGAAATTCTCGAATTTAAAGGCACTCTTTTTATATTTTCCATTCACCGAAGCATGGTCCTGCATACCGATTAATATCCTTTTAGGAAGATTTCCCAGGGCAATGTTTTCTATCTGCTTCGACGCCAACCCTGCAGGAACCGTATATAGTTTGATTTGTACTCTGTTAATAGGATATTTCACTGTAGGTTTAGTAAATTTTTCTCAATTTCTAGTTGTTTTGGTGAACTTAATTTCACACGCCGTACGCGGAGGTATGTGTCCATAATGTGAACCACAACGGGCTTTGCACCCTCATCTTGATCAGCATCCAGATTTAAGCAGATCTCAGGACTCGTGCGGGTGAGCTTTATTTTCATATCCACCCCGTTGACAAGCAACTTCTCCTGGAAAGTGAAATCTGTGTGCAACCGTCCAAAACACTCGTATATTTTCTTTTTAGAATTTTTAAATTTGTCCTTTATACTACTCTCATCTTTAGTTTGATAATATCCATCGGCACTTAAAATGGTAGCCTTCGCTTCTTTGGAAAAGTTGAGGACATTTTCCAGATAGGCTCGTAGATGATAGTACCCCGTGCCTGCCGATATGTTGGTCTGATTTAAATATACGTCACACTGGTTGAATATGGAGTGCAGAAAGTTTGTTTCAGGGTATACAGCATATTTGTCATCGCAGACCGTTCCATCAGAATGGGCTATACGTAGCTTAGCGTACATGTGCACACAGCTTGGATCAAAAAAGTAAGGGCCTGAGCTGGGTATCACGAATTCTATAGGTGCACTCGGGGAACTAATTGTGTTTAAATGGTTAATTGTAATAAGTCACTGTGCTCATTAGAAACTTGGGTTGGAGGCAGTTCAAAAAGGGACAGCTCCGATTTACAGCATTGTGAACTACATGGGTGGATGAAGCGTGCCATGGCGAAATAGTGGCTCCTCTCTCGACAAGTGGTAAACAAACTATGAATCATGAGATCAATGTCCTTAGCTTATATCAGTCAAAAAAGTGGTCAACCATAGGTTTCATTCGCTTACAGCACTTCTTTTTTGATGGCCTTTTACGTTTAATACCACGTGACCCCTTCTTCTTCCGGGCAGCCCTCTTCTTCTTCCCGCCACCACGCATTTTTCTCTTTGCATCTTTGATGATTTCGTCCCGTGTACGCTTTAAATGTTTTTTTAGAGCTTCTTTAAGTTTAGCCCCGGCCAATATGTCTTCTGCAGTGTTAATACCTGATTGTAGCGCTTTCCTTCCGAGGTATCTGGCCCCCCTCTTCAGCAAAGGAACAACCGTACGTAGTATGGATGAAAAAATGGATCCAAGTCCACTACCGCGCTGGTATCTCACCCCTCGTTAGACGGTGAAAGGCTTTCTATCCATTATAACTCAGTGCGTCGAAAGTGTAGCTTTACTGTTAAGCTCCCGTTACCGAATGGGAAGTTTTCACCCTCAATCGTTATTATATATATTGAGATATTGGTTATTAAATTAGTTGCGACATTCACATAATGGGGTCTGTCATATGTAATACTCAAACTCCTTCCTCTATGGTTGGGGATGTGAGCAATGCGCAGCAGGCGCGCCTGGGTATCCCCAACAAACTGGTGTTCCACTATATTACTGTAAATATAGCACATGTCTGGGGACCTTTCATCCAATTTCTCCATCTTCAATTGATACATTAATCTGGACAAGTAATGCTGTCTCGTGAAATGTGTCTCTTTGGAAGACTGCGCTATATCGGCCATTGGTTAGAATTTGGAACTTTCTATGGTCTTTAATACGTCTGTTAGTCTTTGATTTTAGGATTAGTGTATGTGCAGGGTTGTTTACGATTTCGTATACTAAATCATTCGTAAGGTTTGAGTTTCTTAAACTTACGTTTAAGCCTCTCACAACATCCTCGGCCGAACCATATTGACCCGGTCCTAGTCTTACTTCTGTACTGTAATACCGTGCAACCTTAGTCCGAGCGATACGCATAGTTTCATCCATAGCTACCCCAGCTTTTTCACACTCGTCAATGTCTCTAAGAATCGTAAAAACGGTTTCTTTATGTTCAATATTTAAAAAGGTGTCCAGCTGAATTTCGCATATCCCCACCTCATACGAATCACGACCCAATTCAATGTGCTTGTGGAGCTCTGTTACAAAGTTGGCTAGTGTGTTGTTAGGGTGTACAGACAGGGACGAGGAGGACGGGAGTGTGACGTAGAAATGGTTAGGAGCCATGTTGCATACTATTTAAGCTTCATTATTGCATCAGCTTTTATATAGGTGTTGAAGCTTTCTGGGTACCCTAGCCATTTCACCAGGTACATTTTTCTCTTTCCTGAACCTTTGCTTCCTAAAATTTTCTCAATTTTAAACACATTTTTTTCTAAATTAAACGCAACTTTCTGCAATTCCTCGCGGTAAAAACCTCCTGAGATTTCTTCCCCATTCAAATCTTCAATGTAATACATCATTATCTCACCTTTAGGTCTCATAGCCCTAACTTTAAAAATCTCGCGTGTCCATCCTTGCTCAAAACCCTTTGCGAATTTGTTCCCCGAACGCGACAGCCTTACATAATCATTGATTTTGAAGCGCGCAGAGTGTGGTGGTGGTGGTGATCCATCTCTTCTCGGGAGCTACCTCTTTCTAAAACTTCGTTAGGTGTTGTCCCAATCGTGCGATGGTGTGAGCGGTTGTAGGATGATGCCAATGATTCCAGAATGTCTAGAAATCTGTATGTGTTTTTATGTGTAAAATAACGGTGCATGCGTTCCTTTATGGTGCGCTGAACTCTTTCAGCTAAAGAAGCCTTATGTATAGAATTGGTTGTGTAATAGCTGATATTAAACTCTGTCAACATGTTCTGAAAAGCACGGCCTATAAATTCCTTCCCCATATCCGTACAAAAATAGCCAGGAACCCTGTTTTCTTTTAACATTAGCGTTTTGGTGGCTTTAGCTACTGTTTCAGGTGATTTATTTTTCAGAGGAACTAGCCACAGATATCTAGAGAATACGTCTATTATGAATAGAATGTAGCGGTAACCATCGTTATACACAGAATATCTTTGCATGTCTGTTAAATCTGCTTGCCAAATAGAATCAATCGAGGAAGCCGTTGTCTTGGCTGTTTTAAACCTTTTTCTCACAGGCTTATGAAGCGTATAAGCGTCCTGCTCCCTCAAAAATCTTTCAACATCTTTTTTTCCTACTCCGTAAACACTTCTGTACAGTCTATCTACGCCGCCGTAAGAGGATGGGTTAGAAATGTCATAATAGCGTTTAGTTAATACGTTAGCCATTTGCGTATTTTAGAGGCACGTGGGTAGGGTTGGTTTAACCTCTTCTTGCTCCTCTTCAAAGGTGTTACCGCCGGGGGTGACGGCTCCTTCAACTGTGTCACATGCGTTGCATGTTCCAAGTCTTTTAACCTGTTCAGATTTCCTATCAACGTTTTAGGGACATTTATTTGTTGTAGTCTTGCTTTAATATGCTTCCATCCTGATGGTGATGGCCTATCCCACTTTCTCACTAGATCATGGACAATGTCTACGATATTCGATCCCTGTACCTTTGATCCTTCCACAATGAGCTCGCCTGTATCGGTCCATTGTATGGCTGGATCCTCATTAGGGTGGATCGATTTTACATTTTTTTCGATGTCCATATTCTAATAGAGACAAAAACTTGCGCATGCATGAGAAAATAGCCTCTGCAAACTCTTAGCTTAATAGGTAATCATCTTCTGCCCCCGGCAGAGCGATGAAAATCATATTTTAGAAATCAAAAACGTATTTTTCTTATAATTTTAAAAATATTTCAATATGCATCAAAATTATTCCTAATAACTATAAAGTCGATGAAAAAGACCTCATATGATCGTTTTTCCAAGCGCGTTGTCCTACGTTAATATCTTTTGCCCCCGGCAACAACGTCAAATGTTGAAAAAATAGGTAATTTATATACATATTTTCTGATCGGCTCTTTGTCTTAAATAATGCATTTATATATTTCCCATAGCATTTATATCGTTGCTTAGGCATGAAATAACAACACACGCAAAATTTTATGACTCTAGAGTAATATCTTCTGTCCCCGAGAAAAGTCTAAATGTGGATTATAATTACGTTAATGCGATGTTATAAGTACGATAAGTACTAAGTACAGCTCCTCGCTTGCTAATTTTATAAAATTAGCAACCCAGAACTCACCACGAGGAGGTGGCTGTACGTCGAGTTCCACCCTATCCAGCCCCAACCACCCTTCCTTTGGCTGCATGTCGATTTACATACGGTAATCTTTCTTAGAATCAAATCGTGGAATTTTTGTTCGGGAGTGAAGACAGGAGCGAATGAATCCGTTCCTCTCTTCTATTCCACTTACACTGGCAGAGGCTTCGGTTACTAATTTGATGAGTCTCTCGATCGCTTGAGTATGACAAGGGAATAGTGGGATCAGTCCATCAGGCTGGTCTCCCGTCTCAACAAACTCTTTTATTCGGGTATCAGGTATTGTTTTTGTAACGGGGGGTTCGGTCACCTCAGCCGTTTGCCAGTTGATCATTTCGTAATAGTTTTGACTATCGTAGAGCAGCTCAGGCATGGCGAAGGCTCGAATTTCCCCCGCTGGTGATTGTTTTGATCGTGCTTTTAATATTCTTCTCCATCCCAATTCTCTTATGTGTTGCTCATCGGCATGTAGCATGGAGATCAAAATATTTTCTGGGTGAGCAAAGAAAGAATTTCTACGGAGGACTTTGTTGGCGATTGTCTTAGATCTTTGAGGCATGGTCTGAGAGAGACGCATCATTTCGAAAAAATGTTTTGCGCCCTCAGTGAAACTGGAGTTTTTCTTTATCTTAAACCAAATTGGTGCGTAAACTGTCATAATGAATCGCACAATTTCGTTGAAGGTGCTGGAGGGTTCACTGGTTGAAACATAGAGGCGCAGAAATCTATTTGCTGTTGTCAGCCACCTGGAATGCGCCATCTTACTTGGATTTCGAGCCGCGAGAGCTGAAGAGCAGCTACCGCTCGACACTGCTCTGTAGATGCCTAACAAATATTTTTGGTCAGTGCTCAACTCGGCATCATCTATGTCAATGTCGGGAGATGGAATGGCATCGAATTCTGTAATTGGAAGTTTTCGCAGTCGTTCAGTTGTTTTCCAACTGGTCCAGTAAAGCCCATTGGCCCAGTTGTTTTGCCGTCCAAGTCTTGAATGAGGTGTCGCAGTGATAATTCATTACCGTGTAATAGGCATATGATCCACTGAACTGGCCTTTGTAGTTTCATTTCAATCATACGAATGGCTCCACCCTTTCGACCCGTGTTCACTGCGGTACCATCACAGCCGATAGCCACAATGTCGTCCGCACTAATATTGTTAGTCTGCTGCTGCTGCTGGCAGCACTCACCAGAGATGACCTTTAAACCCTAGCCTAGAGTCATAAAATTTTGCGTGTGTTATTTCATGCCTAAGCAACAATATAAATGCTATGGGAAATATATAAATGCATTATTTAAGACAAAGAGCCGATCTGAAAATATGTATATAAATTACCTATTTTTTCAACATTTGACGTTGTTGCCGGGGGCAAAAGATATTAACGTAGGACAACGCGCTTGGAAAAACGATCATATGAGGTCTTTTTCATCGACTTTATAGTTATTAGGAATAATTTTGATGCATATTGAAATATTTTAAAAATTATAAGAAAAATACGTTTTTGACTACTAAAATATGATTTTCATCGCTCTGCCAGGGGCAGAAGATGATTACCTATTAAGCTAAGATTTTGCAGAGGCTATTTTCTCATGCATGCGCAAGTTTTTGTCTCTATTAGAATATGGAAATCGAAAAAAATGTAAAATCGATCCACCCTAATCCTCATTCAATAGATTATAAAGACTTAAGCCTTTACTCATCAATGTATGTGGGAGAGTGCTTTTTAATACATGTTCGACATGTTGTGTGTAATCTTTTTGGTTGGTCAGCTGTATCGTCGGGCACAGATCCTATGTCGCCATGTCCATCGTCCCCCGTGCTGTGCCTAATAACCACAGGAATCTCTGTAGGGCTCTTATAATTTTCGTACTCGTGAAGAAATTTCTGCAGAGCTTCTTGGTATAAGATTCTTTTCTCATCAGGTGTTTCTTCACTGTTTAATAGGGCTAGCAATTCGCTTCCCATTCTTTTAAGTCTGCTTTTACGGGGATCTAGATCCGTGTCTGGATTCCTTTGCAGTGAAGCGTACACCTCGTGGGGAATCACTACCACTTTCTTCATTATATTAATCTAGTCAGTAAAGGACCCAAAACTGAAAATAAGATGGGGAGAAATGACCCTCCTGTTTGCACAATAATTCGTTTTTTCTTCGCTACAGTTTGACTTTTACGAGCGAGTGCACGTATTATGTTCTTGTAGCGGCGTAGGCGAGCCTTCTGAGGGGTTTTCATTGATACATTGCAATTTATAACGTTAAGACAGATTTCACAGATGCATTTTAAAAAGTCGGCATCGATATTTTTAATAAATATCCGCTGCATTGCCCGGGGCAGTCGATGATAGATTTTTATTAATTCACGGTATTTCTTTAGTCTCTTTGTCATTCTGGAATATACACCGTTTCAGGCTCGTTTGGAAATATATTCGTTCGCAGAAGCACTCTAAACGTGTTTCGCGGATGAAGGTCGCAAAGCAAATATCCGTAACGCGTGCTTGTAGCTTCTTTATAAACTTCCAAAAACTCCTTACGCTGATTCGGGAACATTTGATTGGCTAATACCCCAATTTGTGATACATCTCTACGTTGCGCGAATAAGACTAGATATTGCGTATTTAACGACACATCGCGCATGTATCTATTTTTGAAAAATAGATTCTGATTGATGAAGAACACGCTTATGTTAAGATGGTGGGAGAATACTGTAAATGTCTCGGCAAACGTTTTATCCATCTCCAACATGAGATCGTCAATTACAATGATTGTATGTTCATTTCCCTTTAACGAATTAACGTCATATACGCCTTTGTGGAACAAATATCATCTTGGTACTCGTTGAACACTGATTGATACGTCGAATAGCACCATATAACTTTATGCACAAATTTCGAGAACATCTCTCCCTTTTCTTTAATGATTTTAAGCATAAACACAGTTTTACCACATCCTGTAGGTCCAGATATAATACATGTGGATGGGCTCGTGAATCTGAATTTTTCTACAGAGTCCATTTCTAACACGTCACACTCCTAAGTGGGTCATTTACAAAATATTACAAATTTTGAGTGCTGGTCCTTATATTTTGCTTTCTTCTCCCACAGAACCGTGAATGACGATGAGGTAGAGCACCCCATCATTGACATTACGGATGACCTCGACGACAGTGTAGTTGTGATCTCCTCCCCTGCCAACGAACACTCACCAGCGATACCGCTAGCACGTCCAAAGCGGAGGTATGAGAACCCCACGTCAGGTATAAAGCGACCGAAATACGCGCCTGTTGCAGCGGTAATAGATCCCCAACCCTCAACCTCTTACGCAACAACCCCTCCAGCAGCACCTCCCGCTAATATATCCCCTTATTCATCCGCCACAGTTGCCCCCCGTTCTGTTAAGTCTACAATAATAGATCCCCAACCCTCAACCTCCTACTCAACAGGCCCCCCAGCACCACCTTCCGCTAATATATCCCCTAATTCATCCGCCACAGATGTCTCCCGTTCTGTTGAGGATGTTATAACGTTCGAGTTGGTGCGCTCCGCAGCCCCCACCCCAGCCTTGACTAGAAATCGGTATACTGTAGAGTCAGGGTCGACCCTAGAGCCATGTATAGCAATGGAATTGAGCTCGGGCTACGCCGGGTTGTACAGCGTATTGTAGAGTTTGCTCTTCAGAACCGCGACCGTGAAGTCAGGACGAGTCTGTCCTTTGGATTCGGGTCAGATGACGGTGTTGTAGACGATTATTAGGTGATAGTGCCATTTAGACGTTTGGCGGCTGAAGATGTAGAATATATATTAGGCCGTATAATGCAAGCCGCCCAAAGTAGTATAGCCTTTAATATGGACAACTTCACGGTAAATATTGATCGTGTATTCCGTGTTGCGGGTCATAGTGCCATACCGTATACTCTTAACTTCAATTCTCCGATTATTTACCGAAAGCATATAAACGTCGATCGGGGTTGCGGCTTTATAGCAGTACTCTTAGCACGTATGTTTACTGTACAAAATACACAGGCCACAAAAATGTGGTTGCCTACGGTCGTGGAGCGTGCCCGTAAACTAGCTGTAGACTGTGAACTTGAATTTGACTGTAATATGGGTCCTGAAGAGTTGAGAAGGGTAGAACAGGAAATGAATGTTCGTATAGTTGTATTTGGGCTGGATGATCGTCGTAGGACTGTGTATGTTTTTAAAAGCTGTGTGAGAGATCGTACAAGACCCCTACTTATTTTAGGATTGTCAGGGACAACGTATCTCCCCATCCGTAATATAAGGTGGCTTTAGGCGAGTTATGACAAAAGTCGAAAATATGGGAGACATCATGATTTGTGTAAGGGGTGCCTCGAGTTTGCCGATGATATTGTGCGACATTGTAAAGAATGTCACATGGTATGTGAGCAGTGTAAAAGCACCAAATGTGAAAGCCGTGTAGTTGACGCTGAGAAGAGAGACTGTGATGTGTGTAGACGCACATTTTTCAATAATGGCTGTTTTGATTTCCATAAATCAATTGGCACGTGCAGGAAAATGAGAATCTGTGAATGTGGTATGTTTCACACAATGGATAATTGGGGAAAATTTAAGCACAAGTGTGACGTAATTCACTGTCCTACATGCCAGGAGGAATATAAGGCGGATGGAGTAAAGCATGTATGTTATATGAAAGATGCTAAGCCTAAAAATAACCTTTGTATAACTGTATACTACGATATAGAAACATATACGAACGCTGAAACCAAAGAGGTAATTCCATATTTACTTGTGAGCCAGACCATCTGTGATGAGTGTATGGGTATCGAATGTGACGAGTGCCCCAAATGCGGTAAACGGACAAACGTTTTTAAAACGAATGTCCGCGATAGTCCTGTGAAAAAATTTGTGTCCTATATTGTCAAGTTAGCCGACAATTCAAAAAAATGACTGTATATTCTCGCCCATAACGGGGCAAAGTTTGATACGCACTTCCTTTATAAGGAGTTGCTTGAACACGAATCCTCTGAGATATTTACAGGTGATCCATTGAAAAGAGGCAACAAATTAATACAGATGCAAATAAGAGGCAATGTACAATTTAAAAACACTTTATTATTCACACCTTGTAAATTAGCAAAGCTACCCAAGGTGATGGGAGTAGCAGCTGAAGTTTCCAAAGGATACTTCCCTTACACTTTCCTCACAGCGAGACTTTAAACTACGTAGGCCCACCACCACCCAAACATTATTTTGACTGTATGGATGAACGTGAAGACTTTGATCGATACTACAACAGTTTTAATGAAAGTAACCCTTATAATATAGCTGATGAATGTGAGCGTTATTGCGTGAATGATGTGCGCGTGCTTAGAGTATGTTTCCAGGCCTTTAGAAGGATGTACATAGCCCGTTTCAAATGCGATCCGCTGCAAGTCGCAACCACCATCGCATCATTATGTTTTACGGTGTTCAAGAATAACTTCATCCCTAAAGACACCTTAGCCATTATTCACCGAAACAACCCCCGCAGTTACGGACACAAGGCTATTTACTGGCTCATACACCTACAGGAACAGACAGGTGTATACATAAAGCACGCCCGCAACACGGGTGAAGTACCCATTAAGATTAATGGACGTGTTTTTTGGGTTGATGGGTTAAGTGAAAACCGTGTCACTGGTGTGAAGACTGTGTACTCCTTTAACGGTTGCTGGTGGCGGATGCCCCCGTCCTGAGTGCGGAATCGCCGGAGATATCCACGGTAGATCTCCTGCCGACTGTCTTGCACGGACCCGCACCCGTGATCAACTTATAGGATCACAGTTCACTCACAAAGTCTTGTGGGAGCATGAATATGATGCACGGATGGAGACAGACGAGGTGTACCGTGAGGAAATAAACACGATCAAGCGCTCAATGGTGCTGGATCCTCTCAAATGTGGTGATAGCTTGTTTGGAGGACGTACAAATCCATTCAACTATACTTTCCACCTACGGAGGGTGTGAAGCTCCATTACTACGATTTCTGTTCTTTGTACCCATACGTGATGAAGAACAATCCGTACCCCGTGGGCGCTCCTGAGAAACTGGTGGGACCTAACCTGCCATCCATCAATGAATTTTCAAAAAATTTGAATGATTGTTACTTTGGGCTCTCTTTCGTAGACGTACTCCCCCCACGCAATTTATGGATGCCAATCTTACCTGTCGTTATCGACGACAAGCTCATGTTTCCCCTGTGCGTGAAGTGCGCGGAAGAGGATAACGGCGATTGTAACCATATACCCCACCAGCGTAAGATCAGAGGCGTATATACAAGTCCTGAGCTGGCCCTAGCCGTACGCCATGGTTATAGAATACTGAAGATACATGAGGTGTGGAGGTTTCAGAAGCTACCCAACCTTTTCACACCATATATAAACGCCTTTTTGAAGGATAAGGTTGAGGCATCAGGGTATCCGCGAGGAGTTGATACCGAAGATGAAAAGTCTGCCTATATTCAACGTTACCGCGACCGCGAAGGTATACAACTTCATCGTGCCCAAATTGCAAAGAATCCTGTCAAGCGCTTTAGTGCAAAGTTGTGTCTAAACAGTCTATGGGGAAAATTTGCGCAGAAACCGGCAAAGGGAACATTCATTTGGCACAAAGTTATAGTGATGTCTGGGATTATGCCAATGCTCCCGATAAAGAGGTCATGGAGATCGTGAATGTGGGTAATACTTACATAATAAAGTACAACAACACTGAATTGGCCACAGATACCTCAAGGGTTACAAACATACCTGTGACCAGCTTCACAACAGCCTATGCCCGTATAAAACTTTGGGGTCTATTGCATTCTCTTGGGCGGAGAGTATTGTATGCCGATACAGATAGCGTGATATTCACAGAGAGGGAGGGTGAATACATGCCTACTGTTGGGGAGTTCCTCGGCGAACTCACTGATGAGATCAAGGATGAGTATGGGGACAACGCATACGCCGACTCTTTTGTCTCAACAGGACCTAAAACTTATGGGGTACGGGTCAGGGTGGGGGAAATGAAATATATCGTGAAGGCAAAGGGCATTACGCTCAACCATGCGAATCGGCGGGTTGTTAACTTTGAATCGTTGAAGGATCTAGTATGTTTGGACGATGATGAGGGCGAACAAACTCCCCAACTAATTGTAGGCACCCACAAAGTGTCAGGATGTGGTGGATACCGAAAAACTTCCTATTCCCCCCTCCTATGCCTCTTTTAAAACCACATTGGATTGTGCGAAGCTCCAAGATGTACAAATACTCTACGGATGTTCTGGTGAGACCGTTGAAGGCTTTCGTTGCACAGACGATGTGCTGAAGTATGCTGTAGAGCTAAACTTTATAAAGTCTCACATATACCGTGAAGTAAAAGAAACAACGCGTGCAGAAGAGAAGCAGCAGGTATGGATAATGAGTCTTGCGGATGGGTGGTCTGACAAGTGGTATTACGTCATGCTACACCATGTCGATTACTCATACCCTACGACTGAAAATGTGAATCTCGTGATCATGGACAATCTTAAGTATTTTTATCACTATATTAACGTATATCATGAGGTTCGTAGTGAGGTTGTGGCTAGTGCCCTGCGTGAGTTTTTAACAGACTTTAGAGACGAGTATCGTTTGATGGGCAGAAAGGAAAAATATGAGCATATGTTCCTCTCAAATAGTGCGCCGGAGTGTGAAGATGTTTAGTAAAACATAAAATGTGCCTAGTTCTTATCCTGAGGGAAACTGTCTGGTGCGTAGACTGGTAGTGATAAAATTAATTCTTGTACCGGAAAAACAAATATGTACAACAATTCGGTGCGACTCGCGGATCATACGAACAAGCCCATTCACGTATCATCGAGTCAGCCGCCCGTCGAACCGTTCCTGCCTACAGGCGTGCCTCACACGGCTCATAGATATCTCAGAGCTTGAACCGAGTGGACGTGCGCTCCTCGAATACGATGGAACTTCCTTTGAGCAGCATTCTCAACGCCTCGTACGATGTGTCCGTGACGAAATCGTTGCGCGTGTTCAGGCGTAATTCCGGTACCGTTAGCTATGTGCTAGAAACGGAATGTAGACAAACAAACAAACGGGTTTATTTAAGTGTCGAGGAGATGAATAGAATCTTCGTGATAGTTGAGAAGTGGAGTGAAGATCGTTATAAAATACCTGCTAACGTAGGTACAAGAAGAGAGCAGATTAGTGACGCACCCTCATACGCCGTTGTATGTACGTTGTGTATAAATAACGATCGGCCGTGCATTGATATACGGCTGATGTGGAAGAATGCTTCTGATAATAACGCTCTTATTCCTACACGAAACCGTTTCATCCTCGACAGAATGTTTGAAATCGTCGGATTCCGTAAGTTGAAACCTATATTAGACGCGCGTGTTACGGATATGCTTATTTTGATACAGTACTTGAATACGCCTACACCGCTCTGCTCGATGGGTTTACCGAGTGTAGGGCTGGTGAGAATGGTCTAGAGCTGGACGTTTATTTAAAAAGTTTAGACTCTTTGAAATACCATGAACTTTGGTACAAAGCAATTGATCGGTACAAGGCTGAGCTCACCTACACCGTTCAACCTGAAGAACTATTTCTTTATATAACGCGCAGTTGTCGTAACGATTTAGAAGATTACTTCAATTGCCGTTATGTTGAGTGAGTTCACGATTGAAAAGCTCGAGTCGGTAGAAATAAACCCTCGATTGGAAAAGCGTGTTTATAAACTTGTGTTTAATAATGTAGCTAACGATGAACTCTTTGTGCGTGCTTTTGATTGTATTCTAGACGTATTTAAAGATGACTTACCAACCGGTTGTAAAGTGGGAACAAAAATAGTACTGAACGATATGAAAGCCCTTCATATCGAATACAGGTTTCCCTATACTTTAAGCGGTGAAATATTATTAAGCCGCATATACTGCGTAATGCAGAGCAATAATGATGTAATTGTAAACTCGATTAAATGCGAGTTTAATATTTTGAAAAAAAAGTGAAATGTATTTATATATTTTGCGTGATATTTCTCCTGTACTGTTATGATTATATGCATATTTCTATTATTATTGAAATGTATTTATATATTTTGCGGGATATTTCTCCTGTACTGTTATGATTATATGCATATTTCTATTATTATTGAAATGTATATTTATTTCTATTTGAAATGTATATTTATTTTATATATATCTCCATAATTGTGTGTATATATTTCCTGTACTGTTATGATTATATGCATATTCCTCAATTATTATTGAAATGTATATTTATTTTCTATATATTTATAATAAACAGAATGATGCAATGTTGTTTTACTTAATTATATCATGTTACGCCTTCTAAACCTACTACCGGTATTCTAAACCAACTTTTAAGAAATATAATAATGTATACAATGGTATCGCTAAAAAGTGGTATCTGGCAACTCAAGCCATTTACGCCTTCTAAGCCAACTGGCTGATTAGGAGTCTATAATAATGTATACAATGGTATCGTTAAAAAGTGGTATCTGGCAACGCAGTCTTCGATTAGAATTAAATATATAGCACAAACTGAATACATGGCGCTATCTGGCAACTCAAGCCATTTACGCCTTGTAAGCCAACTGGCTGATTAGGAGCCTATAAGACAACGTCTACTCGGCTGAAGTCTTAATATGCACTTGGCTCCTGCCAGGTGAACACCTCTCCTCCTTTCTCTCCTTTCTGGCCCTTTGGGGGGAATAGCTTGGGGGAGAACTCCGCCTCCACGTTGCATGCCCCTTGCAACGCCGGTTGGCAACAAAGGGCCCTTTGGGGGGAATTCCCCCCCTTTTTGCAACACCCCACCCCCCTTTCCAGCATTACGTAATCGCTTGCAACATTCCTGCACTCTAACCTTTTGGGGCTATACTACTTGCATGATTTAATTACTAAATAACTGGTTGGACCATCATTTGCTTGCAGAATAGCTTCAATTCTTCGTAGAATTGATTCATACAAGTTTTGAATGGTTTGTAGTGGAAGGTTTTACCATTTCTCAAGAAGGAATGCTTTAAGGTCCTTAAGAGATGAAGGTGGTGGAAATCTGTGCTGCACTTTACTTTGACCATAAGGGTTTAATAATATTTAAATCTGGCGACTGGGGAGGTCATGGAAGGCGTTTGACTTCATCCTCATGCTCTTCAAACCAAGAATGTGCCCGTTTAGCTGTGCGTATGGGGGCATTATCGTCTTGAAATTTGGCAACATCTGTGGGGAACAATTTTTGCACCATGGGAAGCACTTGGTCACTTAAAATGTCCTCATATTCATTTGCAGTAATTCTGTCATGCAGTGCAATGATAGAACCCATTGAATGCCACGATATCGCTGCCCAAACCATTACTGACCCTCCTCCATGGTTGATGGTTGGTAAGAGGCAGTTAGGGTTGAAAGCTTCTTTTGGTTTTACTTTTATCCAAATAAACTCGACCGATTGATGGAAAAAGGGTAAAGGACGATTCATCTGACCATATTACACTCTTCCATTGCTCTAAGGTCCACTTTTTGTCCTCAGTGCACCAGGTCTTGCGCTTCGTAGCATTCACATCTGTAACCAGTGGTTTGGCGATGGCAGCTCTACCATGGATTCTGGCTTTCTGAAGCTGACGACGAACTGTTCTTGTTGATACTGGATCGTTTAGATGTAAATTGAATTCTATGGTTATTCTGGTAGCAGTTGTCTTGTTTTTTTTCCCAACAATCGTTTTCAACGTCCGTCTGTCTCTGTCGGTGAGCTTCTGCTTACGACCACTGTTGTTCTTTAAAGATGTTGTCTTCCCCTATTCATTGTATGCCGCCATCACCTTAGATACTGTTCCTCATGAAATGTTGAACAACCTTGAGGTTTCAGTCACTGACGCACCTGCCAACCGAGCACTAACTACTTCATCTCTATGAAAATGTGGGAGATCTTTCATTGTCTATTTTTTATTAAAAAATGGCCTGGAATATAGAAGAACGTGATTAATGTCATTAATTTCGTTGTAATCACTATAAGAATCAACATTAGATTCTCGAATAACGGTTTTCTATAACGCGCTATAAATATATTAAAACACTGCTTTTCTATCAGGTGTTTCCATTATTTTTGTCAAATTACATTTGTTTTATCAAATCTAAGGGTAGCTTATATATTTCAATCAACAAGTGTTAAAATTCGTAGAGTAATGAGGTAATATTGTAATTATTGTCTGATTAATTAATATTATCATTATTATCATCATCATCATAATTAATTATTTACCGTATTATATATATATATATATATATATATATATATATTATATTATATATATATATATATATATATATATTTCAGACACTTTAAAAAAGACCACGGTGTATACGCACATTTGAATACATACGATTTATATTTCATAAATTCAAATATCGATATATCTTCCTTTATTGTCATATAGCTCAGCCAGTTAACCTATAACTGTTGTTCTAAGCTATATATCTGTAAGATAAATTTAAAGAAATGCTAGCACTAAACCAATCATTCATATCACTAGCTATATCAAACGTCATGCAATGCAGCTTTAAAACTAAAACCATGAAAATGTTCAACAGCTTCAATACATTGCGCTATCAAAACCTGGTCTAGTCATGCATATTCGGATAGATTCATGATCAATTACTGAATCATCAAATCTGTTTTCCGCCTCTGAACATCCACTTAAACAATATTATTATTATTATTGATTTACTTTTATTATTATTATTATTATTACTATTATTATTATTATTATTTTTATTATTACTATTATTATTATTGCTATTATTATTATTATTATATATGTACGCATGTTTAGATTATTTAAATTAAAAATGTGATTTCAATTCCCTTCGCAATAAAAAACAGTTGTCAGCTCACCGGTAATCTCCTTCTTTTAACGTAGCCCTGCTTCTATTGTGTCTAGTTTATTGTTTTAACTAGCTGTAACGATGATTAGTTGTTGTTATCATTATTATTTCGTGTTTCAGTACGTCTTTTTATTTTATTTCACCTCTGTTCATAATTAAAATTTTTACTCAGGTTAGAGAACTAGAGCTATGAATTCCATCTCATAAGTGAAAATACCGATCGTGCATATCATGAACATTTTATGCTATATTATGGTTCTATTTCAAATCCTATGGTCCTATTAAACTTATCAACATCAACATACCGTTAACAATATATAATATATAAACACGTTTTACCTATCGCGGTTTTACTAATCGCGGGGTTTCTTAGGAACGTAACCCCCGCGAAAGGCGAGGGATGACTATATATATATATATATATGATACACACAGACCATGCATGGAACAAGGAACTCTTCTGGGATAATTAAATCCACTATAGTCCGAATAAGTGATGGTAAATGACAAATACCATAGTTTTTCTTTTTCATGATGCAAGCCCGACGTGGGCAACGGGTCTCTCGCAAAGGGTCCCATAAATATAGCTGGATCCTGTCTGCTTTGCAGATAGCTGGTGAAGGAAGCTATATTTATGGGACCTCTTTGCGAGAGACCCGTTGCCCACGTCGGGCTTGCATCATGAAAAAGAAAAACTATGGTATTTGTCATTTACCATCACTTATTCGGACTATAGTGGATTTAATTATCCCAGAAGCGTTCCTTGTTCCATGCATGGTCTGTGTGTATCATAAAAAACTCAGGGAACCATTCTGAGTTTTCCCAAATATATATATATATATATATATATATATATATATATATATGTGTGTGTGTGTGTGTGTGTGTGTGAAACACAATAACAAGATAAGTTAGTTTGTGCTAAAAACCCATTCTTAATATACCCAATTAATAGAAAACAACTAGTGAATTTTACGGGGATACTCTGGTATTTGTATGACATGTATTCTAGCCAGAGCCTCTCTCCTTAACTCATACTCATGATTTTCTTTGATTTATCATCAACACCCAACTGTAAAATACTCGGCCAAAAGCTAACAACTTTAATAAAACTACATTTTGCATCATCGGCAAAGATTAATTTATTTAACCTCGTATTACTTACACTATACAATAATCATATTTTGTCTCATTAAATGAAACAGTTCATCCAACAATATACACATTAAACTACAGAGGGGAAAACAAAGAGGCGTACAAGTTATCTTTCCAATCTTCCATCGTGACTCTATTTCATTGTCAGTCTCTGAACAAACGGCAATAAAGAGACTTTTTTCAAACGCAATGTATGTATATAATCCACCATATGTATCCCCCACAAGCATTAAATACACATATATTTAATACTTAAAACTTGATAACTCGCCACTTATTTTTTATTTATTTATTTATTAACCTTTATTAATAATAAAATAAATTCATTGGTTTTACATTTTACAATGACATAAAATCATAAATAATTGTGAAACTGGACAATTTAATTTATTTAATTTGGCCCTTAAGCTTTAGGCTTTACTGGGCTCTTATTAAAATAAAACAGATAGTTATTATTAATTAATAATAAATAAATAAATAAGTATTATTAATAATTAAAGTATGTACTAATCTTAAGTTATCATTATCGATATGACAAATGCAAGGTCATTATTGAAGGTATTATACCAATACCATACAAAGAAATCAACATTATACATGACAGATAAGTACTGAACATTCACAACTAATCTGTCTTTAATCCTAGATTACACACGAGAAATGAATAAACAATAGTAATGTACATTAATCCTAGATTTTTATTAGTATGCCATGATTAATCGGGATTTCAACTTAGTTTTACATTTACATTAATAATATACTTTATGTCAGCATTTAAATCATTCCATAATTTCAATCCAATGAAAATGGGTAGTTTTTGAGATGAAGACAATATAAATTGAGGTATAACATGCTTTGATCTATTTCTGGTCTGATACGAGTAGATTTCTTGATGAGTTAAAAAATATGTATTTACCAATTGTAAGTTTATTTTGTTCTTACACTTGTAAATATAAATAAGTTTGATTCCATCATTGAGCTTTAGTAGTTTTAACATTTTAAATAATGCACTATAGTGATCAAGGAAATCAGCATCAGATAATCTCATTACTCTTTTTTGGATGAGAAAGATACCGTTTACTGCGTTGTTAGCGGAGTTTCCCCAAACAAAAGAAGGGTGCAGTACGTTATATAAGGAAGAACAAGAGTATGATAAATAGTCAATAAAACCTGTTTAGGAGCTACATTTCTAAGTGTAAACATTATAGCAACGCTCCTTGAAATATCATCTATCGCGATATAACTTAAAGATCACTCCACTGCAAATTCTTATCTAGCATTCCACCAAGAAATCTTGTTTTTACATTCCTTTACAGCAACTTCATCAATTTAATTTCATCAAGAGAGACATTTGTTTAATTAGTAGAAATCATGAAATTTGTTTTACTGATATTTAGGAAGAGTTTATTGATGGTCAACCATTTCATTACACTGATGAATTCTGAATTAAATATATTCTTAGTTGAATTAATATATCTGCAAAAAAAAGACAGTTGTATCATCTGCAAAAATTATGAAGTTCACTTATATGCATGCATATTTACACGAGTCAAGTCTTAAGACATATTATATATATTATTTTTAATTGGAGTTGTTTAACCTCCTTCGCAACATCTAAGATCATATGACGGAGGGGACCTACAGCTTTACGTGGGATCCGAACCACGGGTCGCTACATAATCTGGGCGCAGAGGACGGTCTCCCATCCAACTAATATATATACTATATATATATATATATAGAGGAGATTATAGGCGTCATTCAACCAGAAGACAGGAAGTGTTTGAACCCCGTTTCTCCCAGCACTCTCGTACTTAGCTGATGTTTTCCACGACTCATCAACCTGTGAACAGTCCTGCATCTCTCAAGCACACGCTTCTCTCTATTTCTTACTACACATACATACTTCTTATACACTACACAGTCTTTTCAAAAAGGTATAGTTTTCAGCAGACTCGGAGATTCGCACTTTGCCCATCCTTCCTGCATTGTGATTAACAAACATTTGCATGAAGGAACGTTTTTATATATTTCATTCAGAGCAGCTAACCCATAAATATTAATGAAGAGGTGTACAAAACACGTCGTTCTTTTTATGCATATCGGCTCTAGTACAGAAGACTCGACGTCATCTTCTTACATGTAGCTCATTCGTTGATGACCTTCAATCTGCACACTCGCCTCACATTTTCACCTCTTTTACTTTCATAAAGTAAAATGCTCCTAACTACATTTCCACACACTAGACTCTCACTACCAAGCAAGTTTCTCTGTATGTTTTCTCACTGCCTAAAATTCATAAAGTTCTTTCTTATTACTTTCCTTATTATACTGGACACCACAAGCAATTTTTGAAATGATATTTAAGTATTATGTTGATCAAAATAGCTAGATAAGCCCCGGCCTAGCTTTGTTCCTTCGCATGATCATGAAGCAAGATTAAAATTAGTCACTTGCTCTTGAATTATTCTTTATAACTCCTTCAAGTATCTTACCTACCAACAAATGTAAAGCTAATGCTGTTGTAATTTCCCGCATCCTTTCTGTAAATCGGGACAACATCTGATCAGCTACCTCTGCATAATTAATCATTTCAAGTAATGAATTATATCTTTGTTTCATGAAACTATCCAGCTATTTAAATTAGCTAATATTCCACTGTTCACCACAACAGTTGTCAAGACACTTCAAAAGCCAACCTTCTGATAAAAAAGTGTACAAAAAATATTTATATACTTTTACAAAATTGGAGAACTTTGTAACTATGATGACTAGGGCATACTTTTTAATCCATCTTCAAGTTTAGGCATTTTACTCCCTACTGGCTGCTTTAACATTTCCTTCCTAATGCATAACTGAGTCCAATACATTGCCTGCTCTTAATTTTTATTTGTCAGTTTAGGCTCCTGTCCCACCTGCTTCAGGCTAGTTTAAATTGATTCACATCGTTTAACAAAAGCACTTAACAGCCTTTTACCAAACCTGTTTACATGTGTGTATATATATATGTGTATATATATATAATATATATATATATATATATATATATCATGTCAATTGGACTATCGTCCAATGGGGACGAGTATTATTCACGGACGAATCAAGATTTAATCATCGAACATCCGATGGATGGAAAAAGTGTGGAGAAGAACATGAGAAAGACTCGCCCCGTGCACTTTTACGGAGAGGGTTGCTTTTGGAGGAGTCTAATTCACATGCTCACAAGCGAAAGCAAGACGAGCATTGCGGTGGTGTGGGAGCAATTCCGGGCCCATTGCTTGCTGTCTAGCACGTAAGCCACTTTCTATAAGTCTCCTTCTAACGGTTCGCTCCGATACACTGACGTCTCAGGACCCTTCCAGCTCATTGCGGATGTTTGTGGCAGTCAAGCGACGATCTCGCAAAACACTCAAGACGATGAAACGATCGTCACAGGCAGATGTCCAGCGCGATCTTCCAGACCCTGGTCTTCGGGTGTACTCTCCCTTCTCCACATAACGTTGGTAGATACGTCGAACCGTTGTTCTTGGAATTCCTAGCGCATCGGCGACGTAACGCTGGCTCCGACTATCTTCAATTAGGGTGACGACTCTTGCGACATTCACGGCACTCAAATCCATTGTAAATGTCCAATTCTGAAACCCAAAAGAATTAGAAGTCTATCTGTTAGTAAACGCAAATGCCTACTCCCACTAGTGGAAGAAAAAGTGGCACTAGCAGTCTAAGAGCAACTGAATGTCAAACTGTCGAATTCTTAAAAGAAGTCGAAAATTCGTTACAGCTAGTGTGTTCGCAGCTGACGTCGTTTTGTCTCGTTATTTGGTTGCCTCGCAGACTATATTTTTAAATTTTAAAACTTTTATAAACAGAAGCTTGCCCACTGTTTTGCTTTTCGTGATATCCAAGTGGGCCGATTTTTCTGCCTCTCAGTGTATATATATACTATATATATATATATATAATATATATATATATATATATATATATATATATATATATATATATATAAAAATAAAACAAAACTCGTACACATGTAAAGTAGAATTAAAACAGCTCTATCATAACAAAATACAGGCAAACGCTTAGAATACCTCACAATTCCCTTCATATTTAGCCCATCTCAAAAATAGCAAAATACAAGCCACACCACCACCCATTAAACCTGCCAGGTCTCAAAAAACGGTACAGATAATAAGTAAAGATAATTATCATCTCAGACAGAATGCCATCACAAGGCATTGTTTTTTTTTTAATTGGGGTTGTTTATCCTCCTTCGCAACATCTAAGGTCATATGACGGAGGGGACGTACATCTTTACGTGAGATCCGAACCACGGGTCGCTACATAATCTGGGCTCAGAGGATGGTCTCCCATCCAACTACTACCGAGACCCAATGTCGCTTAATTTCGCTGAATTCTGGGAAGCGGTGTTACGACATTGGCCACGACGTAGCCCCAAAGCCATGTTGTGATGTATTGGAATCATGTTTGCTCTTTCAAAAAAACTGAATATATCTTTAAATCTTATAAAAAATATTAATATAATTTTATAATTAAACTAGATTTTAGTTTTATGGCTAACTTATTCATTTTTTATAAAAATATCCTATTTTTGGACGGAGGCCTGTGTTTCACAATATATAAAAAGTCGGCGAGCAGCAGACAATGAATTTCATAAATCAGAAATAAATACACGGTTATATATAAGGCAAATACTGTATATACAGGAAAAATATATATAAATACATTTTTCAATTTCTTTAGTAGGTTGCAACACGAATGAAAGAGCAGAATATTAACTCTCTATTCTTTTACCAGAAAATCTGGCAACCTTGTCGCCAGCTGGTGAGAAAGTAGCCAGCGTTGCCCTTTAAGACAAATAATATTTTATAAAGACGCTACTCAAAATATGTTAATGAATTTATGCAAATTATTTTAGATACATGAGGGTTATAACTTACTGTACGCTTAGTTTGTATTACTTATATTATATTTATATTTATATTACTTTATATTACTTACAGTTTCCCATGAGCTGGCGGAAAAGTTGTCAGATGTGTCAAGACACAGGTCCTGCCTAATAACTTATCTACGGTTATTTACGCAGAGCACAATTCTCTCTCATATAATATACACACTGTGTATATATATTATATATATATATATACTTATCCTAGAACATACCATATATACTAACTTAATTGGTATTACATGTGACAAAGATCTCATGACACCTTATGTCAGTGATGGCGAACCTTTTTGTTTGAAGCTGCCAAAATTATGTCAATTGTAACTTACCTGAGTAAATTGGTGTTAGTGAATTTTTAAAGAATTGCATTGTACATTTATTGACATTTCTTGAATTCTAGGCTTGTAAGTGGTAGTTTTTAGAGAGAAACAGGCTGCACTCATTTCGTCTGTAAGACGGTTTCTTGCATCGGATTTTATGTATTTCATGATTGAAAATAATTGTTCACAACTGTATATTGAGCCAAAGAATGACAATATGGCAAGTGCTAATTTTTTAATTGTATTGAAACAGTTGGGAAGACTCATCCAAGGCTTTAATATTTCATTTTCGGCTCTACTGATGTTTTCTGTTTGTGATTCGAGCTCTAATATTTTTAACTGCTTTCTCAAATCAGTAAATTTTTTTTTCCAGAGAATTTTCCTGAAATTCTACTATCTGCATTATTACGTCAAAAACAATATTTTTGAACACTAAACTAGAAGAGATTTGTGCTCAGGAAAATGTACCCTTCGTAAAGCTGTGGTCAGAGTTTAGTGATCTTAGCCTTTTTGGACCTTTTCCAGTTTGTGTACCGTTTTTCATATAATTTATTTTTGAGAATATTTTTGTTAAAACTAACGAAAATATCACGACTTAACCTAACCAATTATCAAGGGCGTACAGTTGATATATTATTAATTATAACATTGTTTGTTTCTGGAATAGTATTTACTATTTACTAATAGATCAACTGTACGCTCTTGATAATTGGTTAGGTTAAGTCGTGATATTTTCGTTAGTTTTAACAAAAATATTCTCAAAAATAAATTATATGAAAAACGGTACACAAACTGGAAAAGGTCCGCCTTTTTATAGAAGATGGGTTGCATTTCAATGAAAGAGGGAATGCGAGGCTAGGTAGGTTAATCGATGAGAACGTTCGAAAGCTGTATAGGTCGAAGCCCTCTTTAAACGTTGTGGATCCGGGAAACGCCTGCCCGACGTGAAAAATAGTTTAAAACGCCGATCCATGGTAAAAAATAATTTAAACGTCTTTTATTGTAACGGGCGTAGTATTAGAAATAAATCGAACAAATTTAAGGCGATAATTTATTCCGGGAACGAAGATATAGTTGCTGTAACCGAAACATGGTTAAATGCCGTAACTCGGGACTTGTTGGGGGAACTTGACATAGCAGGTTTTAAACTTTCTACAAATGATAGGTGACATAGAATTGGTGGTGGCGTTTTGTTTGACGTTCGTAATTCCCTTAGGGCTATCGAGGTTAAGATAGATTTTTCGGCAGCAATATATGCGTTGAAGTTAGGTCGCGTAGTATTAGCTTTAATTTCCTTGTTGTTTATAGACCTCCCGTTCAACCCCTCGATACCGATACTAGATTTTACACACTTCTTAGTAACTTTATTAATAATCGGGATAGTATAGTTGTCGGAGACTTTAACTGCCCTACCGTTAATTACTAGACTTTTACTGGTAATGATGAGGATTTGAGACTAATTGAGTTCATGGAAGATAATATTTTACGAAAGATGGTTACAAAACCAACGCGTGGTGACAATATTTTAGACGTGGTGATGACGAACGACGAAAATATAGTCGAAGGTTTAGAAGTAGGTGAGAGTTTGGGATGTAGTGATCACCAAATTATTAGGTTTAAGCTATTGATAGAAAACAGTAAAGATAGTAACGTAATAGAAGTCCCTGAATTTCGTAGGACTAATTTTGATAGTTTTGCGAATAGGATAAGAGTAGTGGACTGGGATAATTTATTTATGGTTAATGATGCAAATTTTCAGTGGGAGGCGTTTCAAGAAAGTTTTTTTGAATACCGAAAGGGAGTTTATTCTGCGTAGGCCCAAACGCGCTAGTAATCATGATAGGCCAAAGTGGTGACCTAGGGAAATAGGTGAGTTCATAAACGAGCGTAACAGAGCGTATAGACTTAATAAGCGCAAAGGCACGGTAGCTAACTTTAATAGATATATCGAGCTTAGACGTCAGGTTAAAAGATCTGTTAGGAATGCTAAGCGTAATTTTGAGATACTTGTAGCTGCGGATAGTAATCGTAATCCGAAAAAGTTTTTTGACTACGTCAATAATCGTAAGACGATGAAAGATAACATAGGCCCTCTAGTGGACTCTAACGGCGCTTTGGCTTCCGACGCTCAGGAAATGGCGGGTATTTTTAACAACTTTTTTGTGACACTTTTTACCGTAGAAGACGTAAATAATGTCCTTGGCGTGGACGATATCCTTCCATTTAATAGAGAGACAATTTTTAATGAAATAACTGTTTACGAGGGTGAGATTGCATTATATCGATAAGCTAAAAGTTTGCAAGGCTCCAGGCCATGACGCGCTTTATACTAGACATTTGAAAGATTTGAAAGACGTTATCGTAGGCCCCTTAACAAAAATTTTTAATAAGTCACTGGAAGCGGGGATTATTCTTGAAGACTTAAAATTAGCTAACGTTACGCCCATTTTTAAAAAAGGTCACCGCATAGTAGGTAGCAATTATAGGCTATTAGCTTAACGTCAATTGTTGGTAAACTTTTGGAATCCGTAGTTAGGGATCGTATCGTCAATCACTTAGAATGTCGCGATTTGATTAATAGTAGTCAGCAAGGGTTTCGACGTCATAAATCTTGTTTAACTAATTTGTTATAGTTTTATAACGAAATAGTGTGCGAATACGATAGGCATAGAGCGGCTGATGTTATTTATTTAGACTTTAAAAAAAGTGTTCGATACAGTTCCGCATAGAAGATTAATTGCGAAGGTTAAAGCGCATGGTATACGCTGTCAGATAGCTAACTGGTTAGAGGAATGGTTTCGTGCCAAGAAACAGAGGGTCGTTGTTAATAGTAGGGAATCGGGGTGGTTGGATGTAGGAAGCGGTGTCCCTCAGGGTTAAGTGTTGGACCTATTGCTATTCGTAATCTACATTAACGACATAGATGTAGGCTTGACCAGTAACGTGTCAAAATTCGCGGACGATACTAAAATAGGCGGTAAAGTTCTTAACGTTAACGATAGAAATAGGCTCCAAGACGATGTGAATAGGATTATGGAGTGGACGGATAAGTGGCAGATGCAATTTAACGTAGACAAATGTAAAGTTTTGCATATAGGTTCTCGTAACAACAATTACACGTACACGATGGACAGTTAGCGATCGTTGACGAGGAAGTAGATTTAGGCGTATGCGTATCTAAGGATTTAAAATTAGGAACCAGTGCCTGGAGTCTTGCGCAGAAGCTATTAGGACGTTAGGCTTCATAGGACCTAATTTCGAATTTAAATCGAAGGATATTATATTGTCCCTTTACAAGTCCCGAGTGAGGCCTCATTTAGAATATGCCGTTCAGTTTTGGTGCCCGTATTTGCGTAAGGATATTGATAGGTTGGAAAGGATTCAGCGACGCGCTACAAAACTAATTTCGTCGCTACGCAACAAGTCTTACGAAGATAGGATTAAAGAGGCAGACTTGCGTTCACTCGAAACTAGGAGATTAAGAGGGAAGCTTATTGAAGTTTTCAAAATCGTTAATAAAATCGATAACGTAAATTTTGACAAACTGTTCACTTTCGATAATAGCAATACTCGAATAACGGATTTAAATTACGTGGCAGACGTTTCATTACTAACATCGCTAAAAACGTTTTTACGTTTAAAGTGATTGATAAATGGAATAATCTTCCCACGTCCGTCGTGAACTCTACCAGCATTAATATGTTTAAAAACCATTTAGATAAGCATTTTAAAAATATTAACGTTGTTTAAAATAATAAAACAACTAACAACAGGAGCTCTGGGGGTAATGGTCGAGGATGAGTCTGTTGACGATTAATGCCAGCTTGTGATATGCCAGTGTGTGATATGCCAGCAATAAAAAGAAAAAATTAGACTAACACGAACTTAGATGGAGCTCGTAGCGTAAACTAACCCACATTTTGTTATATTCTTCATACTTTTTTTTCCTTTTCTTTTCCTCTCTTTACTTGCATGTCTGTATTTTGCATGGTATGACAGTGTTTGAGTTAAGACTGTATTTGCATGGTTTATAAGCGTTCTTATTTTACTTCTTTTCATCTTTCATCCCTTTCCTACTCTCTTCGACTATTTTTCTGACTTGTTGGCAGTGGCCGGCGGATGATGATGGTGAGTTTCTCTCTTTTTCTAAATGAATGTTAGCCCACGAATGCTAGGTTTTGCTACTTACTTAACCCCTTATTCTCTTCTTTTGAGCCCCTACTCTCTCCTTTCTCTCGGGCTAACGTAGAGTGGATCTTAGGGACTTTGTTAGCCGTAGCTTCTGTTGATATATTCAGCCAAAATATATTCTGCAACTCTAATTCTTCATAGTTAATCGTGTCAAGATTTGTGATGAATTTGTGTTCGATCTAGTTTTCTAAGCTGTTGGTATCTTCTTTGGAATTCTCCAATTGAAGCATCAATCACTGTTGAAAACTGGTGTGTTTTGTCGCTTTTATCTAGGTTGCTTCCAAGAAATTCGTCACTTTCAAAGTTTTGTTTCAATGCTGGAAAATATTTAAGTTCATCTGAGATTAAATCTCGCCTAAATACGCTAATTTTTTTTCAAAGGCATTTAAAATTTCGAGCATACATTTGACAGTTTTTCCACGACATTGAAGTTTTGTATTGACTTCATTTAAATGAATATTGAAGTCAGCATAAAACATCAGGTCACTCAACCAATTTTGATTATACAGTTGTGGATAATACTGATCCTTTGATGCTATGAATAATCTAACCTCTGTTAAACACTGTACAAAATGTTAAGGTACTCGTCCACGGCTAAGCCATCTAGCACTGTTATACATTATCAGTCCAGAATAATGAGAGTCAAAAGCGTTTTGAATTGTCTATTATTAAGCGCACGAGCGGCGATAAAGTTTCTAATTTTTGTTAGTTTCCATCACTTGATAAATTTATTTCTGGCTATGCTTTGCTGAGAGAGCTTGTTGATGCACGATGCAATGAAAGGGTACTATTGGGTGTCCAATTGCCTTTTCAAACAGTGAGATGAATCCAACATTGTTTCCTACTATAGTTGGTGCTCCATCTGTAGTAACAGACACGACTTTCGATTGATCTATTTCAAGTCCAGACATTAGCTGAAGAACTGCTTTATAAATATTTTCACCTCTAGTTCTCAAAGGAAGTGCCAGCAATTTCAATAATTCTTCCTTCATTTCAGTATCCGTTGGATACCTAACTATAACTGCAAGCTCAGCTTCAGAAGTAACATCTGTAGTCTCATCCAAACAAGTGGAAAAGGAATTGCATTTCTCTAAATCCACTTGCAATTGGATTGAAAGGTCACTTACAATATTTATAACTCTTTCTTTGACTGTATTCCTACTACATAGCATTTGTTTTACAAGTTCAATGGTTAGGTTTTTGTTACTAAAGTCTTCAAGTAATGACTCTGCACAAGCGAGCATTGTTTCTTTGATGTAATCGTCATCTGAGATTGGTTTCCAGTAGTATAGCCGCATTTGGGGAGACAGACATGGATCAATTTGAAAATTTCCTCCTTCACCGTCTTTCATGACGGTTCCCCCTTTTGTAAGGTGTCTTTCATGGTCTTTCATAAAGAAAAATTTAAAAAAATCCTCCTCGCCAACCTTCACGGTCTTTCATGAGACAAAAACAAACAAAAGCAAAGAAATCAGACAAAAACAAATAAACAAACAAACATTCGAGTACGAAAAAAAGGCACTTTTTACGCAGCGTTCCGGCGCGTTCTGGTAAGTGCCGTCGTGTTCGTGGACCCGCTAGTTTTAGTTGCAGGGGAAGCAACATTCTCACACATCCGACTGATATTCGGTGTATATATATATATATATATATATATATATATATATATATATACGTACTTTACAGGTAAAAACTAGATAGCAGAGTTGCATTATGACTACAGAGCTTGACATTCAATTTTGAACCTTATACCCTCAACCAATAGAGACTGAACAGAAGAAAACTAAATAAATATTTGAAAAAGGGCTTTAATAGACTTATACGAGAGAACATACGGGGTCAAAACATACAGCAACTTGTGTTGTGTTCTCAAAGCTATTTTTACCGTATAGCTATACGAACACATTCGGTTTTTTTCTTCAGATTAAATATAGGTGTTATAAAAATCAGGCTAATAACAGTCTATTTACTATTCAAATTCTGAATTAATATTTGTATTATATGAAATTAAATAAAAACATTAAATAAAATTAAAATAAATTAAATTTTATTTTGAATTATAGGGGTAACCTTTGCCTTTCCTAATTAAAATTCATTTATTCTACATTATTATGGAGATAGACTGGCATATAAGCGTTTAATCAACACACCTGTTATTTACCTTCAATTACCAGCTTAAACATTATTAGTATTATTATTTGCTTATCGTTATTATTATTATTATTATATATATATATATATATATATTATATATTAATGTAAAGAACGACACTTGTTTTGTAGTGTGTCTGCACAAGAGGAGGATAGAAAACGAGCAATGAAGAATGAGACACCTCCCGGAATCGAACTTAGGATCATCCGATTGCCGGTCAGATATGATAATCATTACACGTAGGTCCAGGAAGAATCAGAACTCGTAATTCTCCTACGTACGAGCGAAATTGAATGCCTTTAAAGAGGGCACCTTCTCATGCCGTGTATATATATACATTTTAACTGCAAACAACACACAGTAATTACAAGTTCTGATTCTTCGTGGCCCTTAGTGTAATGATTATCATATCGGACCGGCAATTGGATGATCCCGGGTTCGATTCCAGGGAGGTGCCTCATTTTTCATTGCTCGTTTTCGCTCCTCCTCTTGTGCGGACACTCTTCTAAACAAGCGCCGTTCTTTACATTAATTATACTGTGTCGTTTGCAGTTAAAATGTATATTTATATATACGGCATGAGAAGGTGCCCCCTTCAAAGGCATTCGATTCCGCTCGTACTTAGGAGAATTACGAGTTCTGATTCTTCGTGGCCCTTGGTGTAATGATTATCATATCTCACCGGCAATCGAATGATCCCGGGTTCGATTCCCGGTAGGTGCCTCATTTTTCATTACTCGCTTTCTCTCCTCCTCTTGTGCGGACACTCTTCTAAACAAGCGTCGTTCTTTACATTAATTATACTGTGTGTCATTTGCAGTTAATATATATATACGGTATATATATATATATATATATTTGATAAATTTACTGAAATTGTATAATTCTTTTACGCACATTAAGTACGACAATCAAATTGGCAACTCAGTCCCCAATCTTGCCAGATAAAATGTACCCTGATATTATTTTCCAAACTAATTAATAATAAACAATTTTAAACGTATGTAATTTATTCTTGTGCATTATCTGTAACGAGAAATAGTTATTATTATTGTTACCAAGTAGTGACCATAAATTATCTACTATCTATTATTATGTATTCATATTCCGAGGCCACCTTTTATAGTCCGAGGAACCTAATATATTTCAACCCATTCGTATAGTATCAGTGTAACAACCATCATAATCAGCAAATATTATCATTATTATCATAGCTAATTATATATACAGGGTCTGTCAAAAAAAAATAAGCCAATTTGAAATCTCTATAAAATGCACAATTTGATAGAGATTTCAAATATTTTTTTACACTAAATAAATAAAAGGCTTATAAATAATCTGTGATAATTTTAGAACTTTATTTTAAATATTTTAGGAGTTATGCGGTTATTTCTACAGATTGCGAAAATTTCAGTTTTTCTCATTATGTAATATCTTCTTTTTTCTCTTTTTCAGAATTTGTTTAGATTTAAAATTTTTCGTGAATACATCTAAATATGCCATAATTATAAAGCATTATAGAGTTGAAAAAGGTTATAGTGCAAGGAAATTACTTCCTGAATTCGATTATAAAGGATGGACTAGATCAAGTTTAGATTACTTATTGAGAACTATCGATGAAACAAGAAGCATTGAAAGGAAGGTTGGTAGTGGGCGACCAAAATCAGAGTAGATGAAAATATTCAGAAAGTGGAGGAACGTATCCTTAGTCAAGAGGATCGACCTGATAGCCACATGACACCTGCTCAAATATCAAAAGAACTAGAAATATCAGAATCAAGCGTAAGAAGGATTATTAAATCTGATCTCCAATTTAAGCCATTTAAAAGAGTGCATGGACAAAGATTGTCAGAAGTAAACTGTCAGAAAAGAGTTGAGAAATCCAAACGTATTTTACGTATAATAACTGAAGATAAACTTTCCAAGACATTTTTTACCGATGAAAAACGTTTTACGATAGAGCCACCAAGAAACTCACAGAATGACCGGATTTATTCTGATGTTGCGAAGAAAAATGAAATCCAAGATGAAAGACTGTACGCAACAAGAAGTCACTTTTCTTCTAGCGTCATGGTTTCTGTTGGAGTGTCCAAGTTGGGAAAAACTTCAATATTTTTTATTGAGCCAGGAGTGAAAATTAATGCTCAATATTATTCAAATACCCTGCTTGAGAAAATGCTTCCAGAAATGAGAAACTTGGCTAGTCAAGGTTACTTTATTTTTCAACAAGATGGTGCAACATCACATACTGCCAAAACAACCATCGAATATTTGAAAAAGAATGTGCCTGAATTTCTGGAACCGAATAATTGGCCACCTAACAGCCCTGACCTAAACCCTGTAGACTACGGAATATGGGAAAACTTGGCAGAGAGAGTGTATAGGAACAGAATAAGGGATGTCAATCATTTGCGTGAGTTGATTATCGCAAAATGGGCAGAGCTCCCCCAAGAGCAAATAAAATCGAGCAATAGACGAATTCAGACCAAGATTAAAAAAAGTGATAGAAATGCAAGGGAATCATATTGAACAGTTCTTTTAATTTTATTAAACTAAAAATTATCTACAGTATATCGTAAAAAAAAATTTTTTCATGTTAAGTAGGAGAATCTCACTTTCTAGTTAATTATTAATAAAATTAACAATTCTGAAGATATCATCATAAAAATTTAAAGGATAATAGGTGATTACCTATACTTTATTGTGTAAAAAATTCAACTTAATTAGATAAATGGTTTTGTTTTAATAAAGGTTTGAATTTGGCTTAGTTTTTTTGGACAGACCCTGTATATATATATATATATATATATATATATATATATATATATATATATATATATATATATATATAACAGCCCTTTCAAAAAGACCAGGATGAATACGCGAATACATGCAATGTATATTTCAGAAATTCAGATTTCGATGTCTTCCTTCATTGTCATATAGTTCATCCAGTTAACCTGTAACTACTATTCTAAGGCACTAATTCATCCATTTATATCACTAATTACGTCAAGTTTGTGCAAAGGAAACGGCCTAGTCATGCATATTCGGGTAGATCCGGAATCATCAATTCCGTCTCTAAACATCCACTTAAACATAATTATTATTATCATTATTATTATTTATGTACAAGATTATTTAAATTAAACATTGGATTTCCTTCATAACAGTTTGCAACTCAATCTCTTAACGTAAATATAAAGGAAATTAGCGATCACTATGCTGTTTTATGCTCCTATTTCAATTCCTGTGGCCCTATTAAGTTTATCAACATCATCATCCAATTAGCAATATATTATATAATATAGACACACACAAATATATATATATATGTATATATATATATATATGTGTATATATATATATATATATGTATATATATATATATATATATATATATGAGAGAGAGAGAGAGATAAGTAGGTTTGTGCCAAAAAACAAATTTCTTAATATACTCAATTAATAGAAAACGACTAGTGCGTTTTACAGGGCATACTCTGATATTTAACCTGTATTACTATACATTCAATCAACCTTTGTCTCGAATCAGTCATTCCATCAAAAGAGCTGCGAAAAAATAGACGTTAATTTTTCCATTTCACCATTGTGGTCCTAATTCTATTCGCAGATTCTGGTGAAACAAGTTGTTTTATATACTTTCATCTTCTATCCCTCACGCATATTGTATAGTTCAATTAGAACATCTTTTGGAGAAAAAGGATTATGGCGACTTGCTTGCGTCCACATGTTAAGATTGTTGAGCAAAGATTGTTGAGCAAAGATTGAATACGTATCTTCAATAATAATTGCAACAAAGATCTTTCACTACACGGTCGATTCTCAGAGATGATTACTTAATCAAACCTGAAAGTTGCATTCTCTGTAAATTCTGGTCGCTTCGGGTAATAAACCGGGGAGGCCCACGCCTGTTTATTAGAATTGCTTTCAAAGCAGTCCTAAATCCAGTAATCTTTCCTCTGAAGCAGGAGTCACACAAAACTATTTTACGATTTCTAACACCTGTGGTATACAGATATATAAATGTAGTACAATATACGAATTTTATCAGCCTGGTTAATTACTTATTGCATTTGTATCACACATTCCGATCGGTACTACCTAAAATTAGTTAGCTATTTACCAGCTAGTGATGAAAAGAATATCATGGTTCAACAAATGTAACGCATATATTTTGGTCGATGTTCCAGACCCAAGACAGCCATTTCTATAACAGCTCGCATCATTGAGACGCACTCAACTTCAATACGCATGAGCCGATGAATTAACTCTATTTTCTACGTCCAGTCTTTACAGTTTACTGTCGTATTCTCTGGGACATCTTTATATATATATATATATATGAATAGAAACGACATAAGTGTTAAGGAACGTTTCTGCACACGAGGAGGAGAGATAACGAACAATGAAAAATGAGGCGAACCGCCCGGGAATCGAACCCAGGGCCTTCCAATTGCCGGTTGGATGCTCTAATGGTAGAGCATCCAACCGGCAATTGGAAGGCCCTGGGTTCGATTCCCGGGCGGTTCGCCTCATTTTTCATTGTTCGTTATCTCTCCTCCTCGTGTGCAGAAACGTTCCTTAACACTTATGTCGTTTCTATTCATTTATATACTGCGCGGTCATTGCAGTTATATGCATATATATATATATATATATATATATATAATATATATATGACTTCTTACTTATGTCTGTGATTGATTTCTACCCATTCTTCAACAGAATCTACGCCATTTATCTGATCCAAGTTAAAAGCTGGGGGTAGGAGGAACCTGTATTATTATTATTATTATTATTAGTAGTAGTAGTAGTAGCAGTAGGAACAGTAGTTTAAAACTTATTTTCATTTCTACATAGTTGTCTAGGTAAGCATTCACTACACCGATGTTGGTATGTAGTACATCTGAAACACCCAAATGTATCCAACCGTTGTCTGGTGTATGAGCGTACAAACATGATTATTCTTTAATAAACACCGAAGGTAGTTCGTAGAACATATACTAACTTACAAATATTAACCAACAACGATAGCACCATCATTACGACTAAATTACCATAAAACAATGAACGTAACAAATGAAAATTTTCACTTAAAGCATATTAATAACTGTCATCCAAATCACTTCATTTTAAAATGATGATTTTATCTCTCTACCTGAGGACCTATTCATCATTGAAGGAAAATGTCTTGGTTGTCAGGTAGACAAGACTTTTTAAAAAGCATCCAAAGAATCTCAGGAGCGCCACAGCAGGCAAACTTAAAGCCTTCAAAAAGAAGACTAGATGCTTGGCCCAGTACGGTACTAGATGAGCCCTATGTATCTGGCTATGCCTGGCAGAGAGTGCAAGAGAACAATTCGCTCATTCACCAGGACTATAGGCAAGGTCCCCCAGCATTGTCTGTGGATGAAGACAGACTAATGCACGGAGCTGCTACGAGGTTGTGAGGTGGAGGTGTATATATATATATATATATATATATACATTATAACTGCAAACACGCAGTACAATTAACGTAAAGAACGACGCTTTGTATAGGAGAATATTCCGCGCAAGATAAGAACGAAACAAATGAAAAAATGAGGTAACCACCCGGGAATCGAACCCGGGATCTTCCGATTGCCGGTCAGATATGATAACCATTACACCACGGGCCTCACTCAATCAAATGTCGTAATTCCTCTACATGCGCGCAGAAACCAATGCCCCAAAGGGGCACCTCCCGCATGCCGTAACATTATATACATTATAACTGCAAACACGCAGTAGAATTAACGTAAAGAACGACGCTTTGTATAGGAGAATATTCCGCGCAAGATGAGAGCGAAAGAACGAAACAAATGAAAAAATGAGGTAACCACCCGGGAATCGAACCCGGGCTCTTCCGATTGCAGGTCAGATATGATAACCATTACACCACGGGCCTCACTCAATCAAATGTCGTAATTCCTCTACATGCGCGCAGAAACCAATGCCCCAAAGGGGCACCTCCCGCATGCCGTAACATTATATACATTATAACTGGAAACACCTCATTTTTTCATTTGTTTCGTTCTTTCGCTCTCATCCTGCGCGGAATATTCTCCTATACAAAGCGTCGTTCTTTACGTTAATTGTACTGCGTGTTTGCAGTTATAATGTATATAATGTTACGGCATGCGGGAGGTGTCCCTTTGGGACATTGGTTTCTGCGCGCATGTAGAGGAATTACGACATTTGATTGAGTGAGGCCCGTGGTGTAATGGTTATCATATCTGACCGGCAATCGGAAGATCCCGGGTTCGATTCCCGGGTGGTTACCTCATTTTTTCATTTGTTTCGTTCTTTCGCTCTCATCTTGCGCGGAATATTCTCCTATACAAAGCGTCGTTCTTTACGTTAATTGTACTGCGTGTTTGCAGTTATAATGTATATAATGTTACGGCATGCGGGAGGTGCCCCTTTGGGGCATTGGTTTCTGCGCGCATGTAGAGGAATTACGACATTTGATTGAGTGAGGCCCGTGGTGTAATGGTTATCATATCTGACCGGCAATCGGAAGATCCCGGGTTCGATTCCCGGGTGTTTACCTCATTTTTTTTTCATTTGTTTCGTTCATTCGCTCTCATCTTGCGCGGAATATTCTCCTATACAAAGCGTCGTTCTTTACGATATATATATATATATAAGCAATAAATAAAAATCTAAATTACTTCTATAGCTATGCGAAAAGGGAAACAAAAACAAGCGACGCTATCGCGCCCTTAAGGAAGAGAAATAATGAACTAACTAACGATCTAAAAGACATCTAAAAAAATTGAGAGCCCAGTATGAATCAGTTTTCAGCACCCCAAAAAGTGACAAAGTGATACCTGACATAGTTGCATTCTTTAAAGACTAATTGCAAAGAGGGTGTATAGCAGCCTTTGATTTCACCCCAGAAGATGTAGCGAGAGCTATAGGACAAATGAAACCACATTCAGCTGCAAGTCTGGACAATTGGAACGCATGATTGATTAAAAATTGTAAAAATGAAATAGCTACACCTTGATACTGGATATGGAGAACATCTCTAGACACTGGGGAAATATTAAGCATCTTGAGAAGAACAAACATTGCCACTATATAAAGGCCGGGATAGATCTCAAGCAAAGAACCAATGTTATTGACGTCCCATCTTACCAAAGTATTTGAAAGAATAGTTAGAGAGAAAATCTACGATTTCTTCGAGACACTGGGAAGATTCATCGAAAATCAGCACGGATTTCGATCAGGTAGATCATGCCTATCACAACTAATAGAGCACTATAACAATATCCTAGATGCACTGTAAGGCAATGACAACTACGATGTCATATACACGGATTTTGTTAAACCTTTCGACAAATGTGATCATGGTATAATAGCACATAAAATGAAATATATGGGAATAACAGGCAAAGTGAGAAAATGGATCTCCAACTTCCTCAGGGAACTTCTACGGGTCATCAAAATTCAAGGTATATCAACATCAGAATCGGAAGTATGCAGCTCAGCACCACAATGTACAGTACTGGGCCCCACTCCTGTTCATTATCATGCTAACAGATATAGACAGTGAAGTAAACACCAGCAGTATAGTAACATCCTTTGCAGAAGATACAAAGATCAGCAGAAAAATCAGCGATGTAAATGAATTGGAGGCCTTGCAGGGGGATACGAACAAAACATTCGAATGGTCAGAAGAAAACATGACATTTAACACTAGAAATTTCAGCTCTTGAGAAATGGTAGAAATGAGCAACTTAGACTGCATATTATGCCCCAGATAGACGGAGAAATTCAGAGGAGCACGAAAGCGTTCGATCTCGGTAATATTGACTGATTATGTGAAATTTGAAACACAAAATCAGATAGCGATAAATAAAGCAGAAAGAGTCGCGGGACAGGTAGTAAGAACGCTCAAAAGAAGGGACGGACAGTAATGATTCCCCTGCTAAAATCACGAATTATAGCAGAACTTGAATACTGCTCAGTCTTGACGTACCAGTATATAAAGGAAGAAACTAATAGACTAGAAGAAACTCAGAGACATTTCAAAGCAAAGATTGATGGCTGCAAAGAATTCAACTACAGGGAAGGACTACGTAAACTAACTCTTTACTCCCTGGAAAGAAGAAGAGAGAGGTATATCATCATCTACATATGGAAAATGATCGAAAAACTGGTACCAAATATCAAACTAAAACCAATTACCATTCAAACAACACTGGAAAATAGGAAAGACTGGATGTGCAGTGTTCCCAAATTGTAAAATTATTGTATTATAGGTTACACAACATAATGTATATGCAGTGTTTTGATTATTATTTTGATCAGTAGTAGTCTGTATGGAATTTATTTGTTCTTATGTTCACATATAAATTCTGTCAATAGGATTTTGGGGATGCACTTTGCTCTCGCGCTAGTCTATGAAAAAATGCCCTAAACGTAACAGCCCGTAATAATGCAACAGAGATATGTGAAAAGTGAACGAATTTGTGTTTTACGTGCAGCCGGCGATAGGTTGTCCGCGTTGAAAATTTTTTATCATATCCTATAGCTATACACGTGGATGAATTTAGGGAAAAACAGAAAGAATCTCGAAAATAGCCTGTTAAAATATCATTCATATAATAGCATTATAGAAACTAGATGATTATGCTAGGGTGAAGTATGTGAACTTTTATTTGGGACACCTGTTTGTTCATGTAATTTAGGACGCTACAAACGTGTCATCTTTTTGTATGGGTGATCTCTGTTGTGCGGTTTTTGGGCATTTAGGCTAGATTTATTCCACTTTATTCTCAAATATTCACTGTAAAAGAGCATGAAGCCGACATTCTACGAGAAACTCTATTAGTAGTGAGTCTTGATGGGGAGATTCTCAAGTCGTTCCGTTTCAGTCTACATTTTTATTTTTATTTATCTATTTATTTATTTTTCTAGCGTCGTACGATTGTTTGTTAAGACTCATACTATGCCGTTACACGCTTATGTGCGTGTGTATTCAAATTCCAACATTCCCAACCATTATCTACCCCTACCAGTGACGGCTGATGATTAGGTACAGTAGGGAGACCCAAAAGAGCTATAATATATGCAACATAAATACTGTAGAATAGATTACAAAGTGTTAGATGCCATACTTTCGGCATGTTACAATCGTGTAGAATTAATACTATCAATAAAGTCCTCTTTCATAGTTTATAATGATAAAAACAGAGGAGATCCGGCCTCCCATGTCTCCACTGAAAAGCCGCCTATGACGGCTTGTGAAGAATGGGTTACTTTATGCGAAAATTTCATTCATAAGGTATTACTATTTCTATTTTCTTTGCTTTGCTAAGTTCTTTCTTTCTTTGGTGTATTTATAAATATATATGTATATATAAATGAGGAGGGGTGTTGTAGAGGGGTCGTCCGTAGGTTGACCCTGAACCATCGTTCGAACTCACATAAAGTAAGTATATATATATATATATATATATATATATATCTCCCCCTCTCTTCTCTCTCTCTCTCTCTCTCTCTCTCTCTCTCTCTCTCTCTCTATATCTATATAATATATATATATATTATATATATATATATATATTGTTAAACACAGACCGTGCATGGAACAAGGAACTCTTCTGGGAAAATTAAATCCACTATAGTCCGAATAAGTAATGGTAAATTACAAATACCATAGTTTTTCTTTTTCATGATGCTAACCCGACGTGGTATTTGTCATTTACCATTACTTATTCGGACTATAGTGGGTTTAATTTTCCCAGAAGAGTTCCTTGTTCCATGCACGGTCTGTGTTTAACATATAAGTTTCTCAGGGGACCATTCAGAGTTTGTATATATATATATATATACAGGGCGTCCCAAACAAATGTATACACACTTTAACAGCTGATAGCTCAATTGATGTTTCTTTCTTTCCAAGTTAAACCCATTAGAATTAATAATGGCAGTCAGACTAAGCTTTGAACAAAGGAAATTCATTCTAAAATGCTACTGGAAGTGTGAAAACGCAGTTGAAGTGCAAAGACAGTTTAGGAGGGAGTTTCAAACAGATCCACCAACGCGACTTACCATCACTCGAATTAGAGATAAGTTTGAAGCCGATGGAACTGTTCAGAATGTCCACAAGAAGCGTTCCGGAAGACCACGGACATCGACAAGCCCCACAAAGCAAGAAAGAGTACTGGAAACGTATCACCAAAGTCCAAGAAAATCTGTGCGGCAAGCGAGTCGTGAGGTAGGAATTTCAGAATCGTCTGTCCAACGCATTTTGAAGCGCTGTCAATGGAAAAGTTACATTCCAAGATTAGTCCATGCTATTAATGAAGATGATCCGGACCGAAGAGTGGAGTATTGTGAGTGGTACTTGGCACGATGTGGATGTGGACTGGACGAAGGTGTTTCGTAGAATACCCTCCGCGTTCACCAGACCTCACACCACTAGACTTTTTTTTATGGGGATACTTAAAAGACAAAGTCTACGCTATAAAACCTGCAACAGTCGCTGAATTGAGAGCAGCCATTGAACGAGAATGCACACAAATACCAAACGAAATGTTTCGTGATGTTTGCGATTCCATTGCTTCGCGTTATCAGCAGTGCCTGGACCAGAACGGACGTCAGTTTGAAAACAGGCGTTGACAAAACAATTAAATAATGTCTGTAGATTCTATTACATTTTGAAAATGAAATGTATTTTAATAAACACTGCCTTTATAATTATTTAAAGTGTGTATCCATTTTTTTGGGACGCCCTGTATATATATATATATATATATATATATATATATATATATATATATATATATATATATGTATATATATATATATATATGTGTGTGTGTGTGTTGTGTGTGCTTCCTCGTTAACCTCGCTGATGTTCCGGATGATGGCCTCTCTTCACACGAAGGTCAAGACGGTGGTCCAGTCTCTATGCCTGGCTTGGTGGAGGAACGAGTTACTTTCTTGCGTTCTCCACCGTAAATAGCCAGGTACACCGGGCTCATCTGGTACCTTCCTGAGCCAGGCTTTTAGTCTTCTCTTGAAGACTTCAACTTTGACCCTGCAACGTTTCTGAGGTCCTTTGGAAGCTGGTTAAAAAGTCTTGACCCCCTGACAACCAAGCTATTTTCCTTCAGTTTTTAAGAGTTCCCTTGTCGGGCCTTTAATTTGGAAACACTGCACATCCTGTCTTTCGTATTTTCGAGTGTTGTTTGAATGGTAATTGGTTTTAGTTTGATATTTGGTACCAGTTTTTTTATCATTTTCCGTATGTAGATTATGATATACCTCTCTCTTCTTCTTTCCAGGGAGTACAGATTTAGTTTACGTAGTCCTTCCCGGTAGTTGAATTATTTGCAGCCATCAATCTTTGCTTTGAAATGTCTCTGAGTTTCTTCTAGTCTATTAGTTTCTTCCTTTTTATACGGGTACGTCAAGACTGAGCAGTATTCAAGTTCTGCTATAATTCGTGATTTTAGCAGGGGAATCATTACTGTCCGTCCCTTCTTTTGAGCGTTCTTACTACCTGTCCCGCCACTCTTTCTGCTTTATTTATCGCTATCTGATTTTTGTTTCAAATTTCACATCATCGGTCAATATTACCGAGATCGAACGCTTTCGTGCTCCTCTGAATTTCTCCGTCTATCTGGGGCATAATATGCAGTCTAAGTTGCTCATTTCTACCATTTCTCAAGAGCTGAAATTTCTCGGTGTTAAATGTCATGTTGTTTTCTTCTGACCATTCGAATGTTTTGTTCGTATCCCCCTGCAAGGCCTCCAATTCATTTACACCGCTGATTTTTCTGCTGATCTTTGTATCGTCTGCAAAGGATGTTACTATACTGCTGGTGTTTACTTCACTGTCTATATCTGTTAGCATGATAATGAACAGGAGTGGGGCCCAGTACTGTACATTGTGGTGCTGAGCTGCATACTTCCGATTCTGATGATGATATACCTTGAATTTTGACGACCGGTAGACGTTCTCTGAGGAAGTTGTAGATCCATTTTCTCACTTTGCCTGTTATTCCCATATATTTCATTTTATGTGCTATTATACTATGATCACATTTGTCGAAAGCTTTAGCAAAATCCGTGTATATGACATACTGTAGTAGTTGTCATTGCCTTACAGTGCATCTAGGATATTGTTTAGTGCTCTATTAGTTGTGATAGGCGTGATCTACCTGATCGGAATCCGTGCTGAATTTCGATGAATCTTCCCAGTGTCTCGAAGAAATCGTAGATTTTCTCTCTAACTATTCTTTCAAATACTTTGGTAAGGTGGGACGTCAATAACATTGGTTCTTTGCTTGAGATCTATGCCCGCCTTTATATATAGTGGCAATGTTTGCTCTTTTCAAGATGCTTAATATTTCCTCAGTGTCTAGGGATGTTCTCCATCTCCAGTATCAAGGTGTAGCTATTTCATTTTTAAAATTTTTAATCAATCATGCGTTCCAGTTGTCTAGACTTGCAGTTGAATGCGGTTTCATTTGCCCTATAGCTCTTGCTACATCTTCTCGGGTGAAATCAAAGGCTGCTATACACTCTCTTTGCAATTAGTCTTTAAAGAATGCAACTATGTCAGGTATCATCACTTTGTCACTTTTCGGGGTGCTGAAAACTGATTCTCAATTTTTTTAGATATGTCTTTTAGATCGTCAGTTAGTTCATTATTTCTCTTCCTTAAGGGCCCGATAGCGTTGCTTGTTTTTGTTTCTCTTTTCGCATAGCTATAGAAGTAATTTGGATTTTTATTTATTGCCTATATATATATATATATATATATATATATATATATATATATATATATATATATTTTGCGCGTCGGTGGTGTAGTAGTTAGTGTCGGTCACCGTCGCTGACTACGAAACCATCTGCCCCGGGTTCGAGACCCGACGGCAGCCGGCGCGCAGCAAAACCCAGCTGTTCATCCTTCCACGCAATAAAAGAAAGTGGTTGGTAGATAAATGGGTACCCTAGGTGGCCTAGTGGTTAAGACACTGGGCTGCTGATGGGTCGTGGTTCGGATTCCACGTTAAACTGTAGGTCTAAGGTGGAGTGAAAAGCTTGACCTTCGTCAGAATGAACAATTCGGGCGGAAGCTAACCAAAGGTTTTATATATATATATATTATATATATATATTTTAACTGCAAACGCGCAGTATAATTAACGTAAAGAACGACGCTTGTATAGGAGAATAATCCGCGCAAGATGAGGAGGAAGAACGAAACAAATGAAAAAATGAGGTAACCACACGGGAATCGAACCCGGGATCTTCCGATTGCCGGTGAGATATGATAACCATTACACCATGTGCCTCACTCGATCAAATGCCGTAATTTTCATACATACGCGCAGAAACCAATGCCCCAAAGGGGCACCTCCCGCATGCCGTACATTATATACATTTTAACTGCAAACAAGCTGTAAAATTAACGTAAAGAACGACGCTTGTATAGGAGAATATTCCGCGCAAGATGAGGAGGAAGAATGAAACAAATGAAAAATGAGGTAACCACCCGGAAATTGAACCCGGGATCTTCTGATTGCGGTCAGATATGATAACCATTACACCATGGGCCTCACTCGATGGTTATCATATCTGACCGGCAATCGGAAGATCCCGGGTTCGATTCCCGGGTGGTTACCTCATTTTTTATTTGTTTCGTTCTTCCTCCTCATCTTGCGCGGAATATTCTCCTATACAAGCGTTGTTCTTTACGTTAATTATACTGCGTGTTTGCAGTTAAAATGTATATAATGTACGGCATGCGGAAGGTGCCCCTTTGGGGCATTGGTTTCTGCGCGTATGTAGGAGAATTACGGCATTTGATCGAGTGAGGCCCATAGTGTAATGGTTATCATATCTGACCGGCAATCGGAAGATCCCGGGTTCGATTCCCGGGTGGTTACCTCATTTTTTCATTTGTTTCGTTCTTCCTCCTCATCTTGCGCGGAATATTCTCCTATACAAGCGTCGTTCTTTATATATATATATATATATATATAAATATATATATATATATATATATATACCTCGCAACCTCGTAGCAGCTCCGTGCATTGGTCTGTCTTCACACACAGGCAATGCTGGGGGACGTTGCCTCTAGTCCTGGTGAATGAGCGAATTGTTCTATTGCACTCTCTGCCACGCATAGCCAGGTACACAGGGCTCCTCTGGTACCGTACAGGGCCAAACATCTGGTCTTCTATTGAAGACTTTAAGTTTGCATACTGTGGCGCTCCTGTGATTCTTTGGATGCTTTTTAAAAAGTCTTGTCTACCTGACAACCAAGCTATTTTCCTTCATCGTCCGGTTGCACGGGGTGGGAACCCTGCATTGTTTGTTATAAAGCAAATCTTGACATATTTTGAAAGCTTATACCACCCCATTCAAGAATCCATCGGGTGTACACCTGACCCCCGCTTGGCTTTTTCAATATGGCCGCCATTTTCCAAGATGGCCGGCGAAACTGAAAAATCCCATATCCTGGTCAATACTTGATGGATTTTGATGATCTTGCTGTCATTTCTAGGGGTTTTTAGGATGATGAGTCGATCTGGAAGGGTTGCAGATACTTTGGGAGTCGTTTTGACCCACCTTCATCAATTCTCAAGGTCATTGGAGGTCAAATGCCCTCCGAAATAAGGAATATCCCATATCCCGGGCAGTCGTGGAGATATTTTGGTGATCTTACTGTCGTTTTTATGGTTTTCGGCGAGACTGAGTAGTTCTATAAGCATATGATAACAGTAGGATGTCATTTTTCAACGCCATGGGTCAAGTCAAGGTCATTTGAGGTTAAAGTTTGACCTTGAAATATGATAATGCCACAGTTGATATCACTATTTGCTTTATTTCATTGAGAATTTCTACAATCTAGCTAACTGCTGAGCACTTAACACCTTTTCTGCAGATAAAACCAGATCATAATGCTTAAATGACATAATCCACATTATATGGATATTCGGATATAAACCACAATTTATGCTGAAGTGCAGGGCACATGCATTCTAAGGAGGGTTGCAAAGCTACAAGATATGACCTCGTAAGCAAAACAAAGCTCACACCTAGCTGGGGGATTGGCATTGACAACTTTGATGCAGTTATTCACATTAGGTAACCATTTATTGGGGGCAAATATCAAAAGACATGGTTGTGTCAGGATCATCAGGATCATCAGTCTGCTCTTCGTTTGCGTTTGGGGTCAACGGATGTTGCAATCCAAGCCACTGTCACATGCACAGTACATTGTGCAAGGGATTCCGCGTCCCATGCAGCCGCAGCGACTCCTCCTGCATGCTGATTGTGATTCACATCCACATCTGATTAGCTTCAGAACTTCATCTGGTGCTAAGCACACTCCTTCACCAACTGTTTTTTGGGATGAGAACTCTGTTTCGTCTCTCTCCCACCCATAATGCACAGGATCAAGTGGTGGTGGGTCACACTTTAGTGCATCGAGCCAGTTCGCCACAGTGTAGTGGGCTTTGAGCACATTTTGATGGAAAGCTTCAGTTGTTGGTGGTAGAGAACATAGTTTGGGTGCAGCAGTTCCTGACTTCCCTGTCTTCTGAGCCCATACTCGCTGACGATACTCAGTAAGAGATGAGGATTTCTTATCCCCATAGCATGCAACACTGAACACTGTTGCCTCTTTCTCGATATGGTCAAAGCATGCATCAAGGGACCCCAGCTTGTCTAGCTTCCGACCCTTCTTGGCTGTGGCAATGGCAGTGGCTTTGCCGATGCCATGTATTGCTGCAACTGTGTCACAACCACTCAAAGCGTGTAGTTTGAGGATTTGTGGGATGATGTCTTTGTGCTGGGTTACAGTTGCTCGGATGTCCACTGATTTTCTGCTACGCACTGGAGACTCCATAATCATGGGACAGCCTAGTTTCTTAAATTCATAGAAGTGAGTCAGCATGGCAAACACGGCTGTGTCATCACAAATGATGGAGATGCGGGCATCAGAATCTTTCTCAGCTTATGCGATAGCGTGTTGTGTTATTATCACGTCAGCCTCTTCATGAGATGATGAGAGCTCCAATGCTGCTCGACTCCTGCCTCGCATAATGAAAGTCGGTATGGTCTGCCATCCTGCAAGCACTAGCTCATGGTCTTGGGTTACAGTTGCGAGATACTCACTGTCAGCAAGGATTTGTTCACAGAGCAGCCTGTTTAGTTGCTCCTTGTTCACGGTGCACGTGAGAACAGCGTCTCTTGTAGGCAATCGGGTGTTGAGGTCCAGCTTGTGAACTGTGCTGCTCTTGCTTCTCATTGCCCGAGTGCTTATTTGATTTCAGTAGTCAAAAATCAATTTTGGAATCAGCACAACGAAGACGTCATCAAACCACCAGGTGGGCAGCACCATCAGCAATAATCTCAACAACCTGAAAAAAAATAAGAGGAATAATTAGATATATTGGAATTCACCTTACCATGGGGAAAATAATCCCTGATTTCATTTTAAACCCTATAGAACTACTCAGTCTCGCCCAAAACCATAAAAACGACAGTAAGATCACCAAAATATCCCCACGACTAGCCAGGATATGAGACATTCCTTATTTCGGGGGGCGTTTCACCTCCATTGACCTTGAGTATTGACGAATGTGGGTCAAAACGACTCCCAAAGTATCTGCAACCCTTCCAGATCGACTCATCATCCTAGAAACCCCTAGAAATGACACTAAGATCATCAAAATCCATCAAGCATTGACCAGGATATGGGATTTTTCAGTTTCGCCGGCCATCTTGGAAAATGGCGGCCATATTGAAAAAGCCAAGCGGGGGTCAGGTGTACACCCGATGGATTCTTGATTAGGGTGGTATCAGTGGCGGCTCGTCGGTAGGAACTGCGGAACTGCAGTACCCCTAAATTTTTTATTTACAATTGAAATAATCAAGAACAATATAAGGATGAGCTCACTGAATAACTTTTTCAATAACTTTTGAAACTTTTATTCATTGCTCAATGCTCATCCTTTTATTTCAGTAATTATTTCAACCCATTCTTAGAGACAGCACCCCTAGAATTTTTAGTCACGAGCCGCCACTGGGTGGTATAAGCTTTCAAAATATGTAAAAATTTGCTTTATAACAAACAATGCAGGGGTTCCAGTAAAATCAGGGTCTGTGCTACCGGACTATCAATGATGAATAGGTCCTCAAATAGATAGCTAAAATGAGGTGATTTGGATGACAGTTATTAATATGCTTTAAATGAAAATTTTAATTTGATACGTTGATTGTTTTATGGTAATTTCGTCGTAATGATGGTGCTATCGTTGTTGGTTAATATTTGTAAGTTAGTATATGTTCTACGAACTACCTTTGGTGTTTATTAAAGAATAATCATGTTTGTACTCTCATACACCAGACAATGGTTGGATACATTTGGGTGTTTCAGATATACTACATACCAACATCGGTGTAGTGAATGCTTACCTAGACAACTATGTAGAAATGAAAATAAGTTTTAAACTACTGTTACTACTAATACTACTACTACTACTACTACTACTAATAATAATAATAATAATAATAAAGGTTCCTCCTACCCCCAACTTCTAACTTGGTTCAGATAAATGGCGTAGATGATGTTGAAGAATGGGTAGAAATCAACCACAGACATAAGTAAGAAGTCATATATATACATATATATATATATATATATATATATATATATATATATATATATATATATAAAGATGTCCCAGAGAATACGACAGTAAAATGTAAAGTCTGTACGTGGAAAATAGAGTTAATTCATCGGCTTAGGCGTATTAAAGTTTGGTGCGTCTCAATGATGCGAGCTGTTATAGAAATGGCTGTCTTGGGTCTGGAACATCGACCAAAATATGTGTTATATTTGTTGAACCATGATATTCTTTTCATCACTAGCTGGTAAATAGCTAACTAATTTTAGGTAGTACCGATAGGAATGTGTGATACAAAGGCAATAAGTAATTAGCCAGGCTGATAAAATTCGCATATTGTATGTACTACATTTATATATCTGCATACTGCAGGTGTTAGAAATCGTAAAATAGTTTTGTGTGACTCCTTTTTCAGGGGAAAGATTAGTGGATTTAGGACTGCTTTGAAAGCAATTCTAATAAACAGGCGTGGGCCGCCCCGGTTTGTTGCCCAAAGCGACCAGAATTTGCAAAGAATGCAACTTTCAGGTTTGATTAAATAATCATCTCTGAGAAGCGACCGTGTAGTGAAAGATCTTTGTTGCAATTATTACTGAACTATAGTGGATGAAAAAGAAAAAACTGTAGTATTTGTCATTTATCATTACTTATTCGAACTATAGTGGATGTAATTTCCCAGAAGAGTTCCTTGTTCCATGCACGGTCTGTGTTTAACATATACATATATTATATATATAGGTGTGATCAAAAAGTTCGGTAAATAGTCTCGCAACTAATGAACGCGTGTTACTAGGTGATGTCAGTGTGTATGGCTGATGACGTCACCTTGGCCACTTTCCAGATGCCAACAAACAACATTCAACTACGCACCAGTGCGCCGTGTCATTGCTTTGTGTGAGGCCGTTTTTGTGGCGTCTTGCGATTTTGCAGAAAATGTCGAAATTTGAGCAACGTGCAAACATCACGTTTTGTTTTAAACTTGGTAAGACGGCTACAGAAACGCACGGAATGCTTGCAGCTGTCTACGGAGATGAAGTTGTTACAAACAAGACGAAAAATTGTTAGGAGCAAACACATTTGTACGGAAAACTAACAATTTTAGCACTTTGCCCGAAATTCAACATAAGCTCAAATGGCTTGTTTACAACCAATTTTTTATAGTTATTGTCTGAATGATACATAGGTCACAAAAGATTAAAGAAATGAAAATAAATATAAATTGGAAACGAAAATAGATAAAAAAATTACAAAATGATGCCTAAATGATATATAGGTCACAAACGAAATAAACATAAAGAAATAAACACACAGATAAAAACATAAAAATTGTAAGCGGAACATACAAATTCAAGCTCAATTGGATAGTTTACAATCAATTTAATAGATGATGCCGAAATGATATATATGTCACAAAGAGATAAAGAAATAAACCTAAAAAATAAATTGAAAAATAAATTGTAAGAGAAGCATACAAATTTATAAGGAAAAAATTACCAAAGGTTTTTATAGGTATTGTCTGAATCATACATAGGTCACAAAAGAATAAAAAAATACAAATAAATATAAATTTGAAAACAAAATGATGCCTAAATGATATATAAAGAAATATAAGAATATATAAGAGCTATATAAGATATATAAGAAAATATATAAGCAATATGTAAGAAATATATATATACATAAGGGAAAAAATTACCAAAGGTTTTTATAGTTATTGTGTGAATGGTACATAGGTCACAAAAGAATAAAGAAATAAAAATAAAAATAAATTGGAAAAAATTAAAAAATGATGCCTAAATGATATATAAAGAAATATAAGAAAATATAAGAAATATATAAGAAATATATGCATACACATAAAAAATACATATATATATACACACACACACATATACACATATACATATATATATATATATATATATATATATATATATATACACAGACATATACATATATATATATAACAAATACACATACAACAATAAATTGAAAAATAAAATTGTAAGAGAAGCATACAAATTTATAAAGAAAAATTTTTTTTTACCAAAGGTTTAGCAACCTGCCCTTCTTCTTTAAATCCATTCTGAAGGAATTCAGAGCAATGGGATCAAGTTGAAACAGACCTTTCCTCATGTTAAGGTTATTTGTAAGTTGAATTATAGCAGACTCCAGAATATTTCTATTAACAATGTTGCTAGAGTGAAACAAAATTGAAGCATTATTCCAATCAATACAATGGGATAACTCTGACAAATGGACAAAAAGAGCACTGGACAACTGTCCCGTTCTAATGAAATATTGATGCTGTTTTACACGCGTTTGCAAATCCTTTCCCGTCTGACCTATGTAAAAGGAATCACATTGTTTACACCCAATTTTATAGATAATGCCTAAATTATTGGTAGGGCTATTTTTTACTCTGATATTTTTCACAATATTGTTATATGAAAAAACTACACTGATATCCAAAAGTTTAAATACATTAGCAATGCCTAAGAAGCCCGGGAAAAATGGAAGTACTAAAATATTCTTTGACAAGGTGCGAGTGTTATTATTCACACGATAGAAGGTTCGTTTAGCCTTATTAAGACATGATCCTAAGAGCGCGGAGAAACATTGAGGAAAATATGTCCTTCTTAATGGGGGTGTCATGTCCAGAGTAAAAGTGTACGTAGGACAAATTGTTTGTTTTTTCCGATACATACTAAACTTAAAACCTGGGCTATCCCTATGTACACGCACATCCAAAAACGGGATTGAGTTGTCTTGTTCCACTTCTAAAGTAAACTTAATGGAGGGGACATGATCATTTAACTGAAGGAGGAAGTCATCTCCAAAGCGCTGGCTAAGTCTTGTTAACAAGGTCCTGTCACCTCTGAGTCAGAGTGTACTGAAGATGAAGATGCTGATGTCCGCATGTGTGCCACTAGCAGCATATTCCAAGATATGGTACACTTGGCTCTGAAGGTTCGACAAGATCTTGAAACTCCTGGACACTCCGAGACATGGCAAGGTCTTCATCAGGAACATGTTGATCGCGTCATACCCGACAGTCTGTACCTGTTTCTATGATTGCTCTTTGGGGGAATGGATGTTGTGGATGAGGGAAGTGAAGAGGACCAGAAAGTGAAGCAGAGTGTGTGTAGCGTTGCCCAGGACATAGTCTATGCAGTCTTCAACCGACGAAAGTTGACACCAAAGCAGGTGGGCTTGGGTCTTACTCTGCACCAAGCCACCCGCTCAGAAGCACTCCTAGATCTGTTCCACGCGGCAAATCACACTATTGGTATCGACACTGTAAGAAGGATAGACACCACCATCGCTCAGAACATCCTGGAGAGGTAGACTGAGAATGGATGTGTCTACATCCCTGACACCATTCTCAAAGAGAGAATGATTCACTGCTCTTGTGACAACATAGATGTCTTGGAGTCAACCTTAGACGGGAAGAACACCTTCACAGCACTCAACTGAGGGTATGGCAGAGAGGCGCCCCTCCACAGCAGACTCATGGCCAAAAGGGTGGCAAGCAGAAGAGATCGAAATCTATCAAACCTGATGACCTACAGGAGTTCCAAAGGCTGAACCAGGCTACCCTCCCATCTGGCAAGAGGCCATCTCCTCCTCGCTACGACACTGACATAAAAGACTTGTCACATGAACCTGAGAGGGACCGGACACGTGGCAAGGACTTGGCCTGGGTGGTGTCACGCATCCATGATGAAGCGATGTCCGTTCCAAGCTGGGAAGCGTTCAATCAATCTGTCAGTCCTGCGAATCCACCAGTAACGACCGCCGGGATGTTGCCAATCCTGCAGGCACCAGCAGATGACAATGACACCATGACGACCGTCATCAATCGTTTCATGGCCATTTCTGAGTATGTCAGCCAGAAGTACACCATCATCACTGCTGATCAACCTCTGTATAGCAGGGTTAAGGAAGTAGTCTGGGCAAACTCGAAATTTGCCAACGTGGTCTTGCTCATGGGAGGCCTCCATATCTGCTTCAACATTCTGAAAGCCACTGGTCAACACATGGAAAGTGTGGGACTTGATGACTTATGGACAGAGGCAGGTGTATACGCGGTTAATACCACTGAGACAATGCTGGACGGCAAGGCCTACTACCGAGCTGTGAGAGGTCACCAGCTGACGTATGAGGCACTGTGGCGCATCAAGTGGCAGATGTTTGAGTCATGGCTGGCTGCAACCGTCAACGGAGATGAGAACGTCAAACAGCTTGCCCTCAATGTTGCCCTCAATGAGATGCGCGATGCTGTTGACAACTTCTCAGACGTTTTGGCAGATGAGAAATTCTACAGTCTCCTGGAGGAATTCAATGACCAGCACTGAAAATCCCAACTTCATGCTTTGGTCGTCCTACATGGAAATAGTGGAGATCCTACTGGCCTTCATCAGAGCTCAGAGAGATGGCATGTGGAGTCTCCACATAGAAGCCTTTTCTGCAATGCTGCCTTGGCTAACTATCTATGACCACACAAACTATGCACGTTAGGGGCCGGTCTACTTGGCTGATATGGGAGATCTTGAGAAGTCAGCACCAGAAGTTCGTGCAGAGTTCTGTAATGGGAACTTTGTCGTCAAGAGGACGGCGAAGCGCTTCAACCAAGTTCCAGCTGATCAAGCAACCGAATGGATAAATCGTACATGCAAGATGCACAATCGTATCACCGGCATCACAAAGAATGACCAAGCAAGAGACAGGTTCTGCATCACATGGTCAGAGCGGTCACGCATCTCTCAAGACACAAGATGCCTCTTCAATCTTCAAGATGATGATGAGGAAGCCACCTTCACTCGGGTTGACAATCTGCCTTCTCGCACTTGGCGTGACGCTCATGATGCCATGAAGCTAGTTCAGCAGTTGAAGCAGATTGACGTCCTCAGAGTTCACGTGAGTGAAGCAGGAGATACAGATGCCGCCACTAACATCCCGCTTGTTTCACTGGCAACCAAAGACACAGCACCCACAGATGTTGTGGAGAACTTGCTGACAGCTCAGGATCGAGGAAAGCAGCATGTAATCGGCTTCATGAAGGAGAGGCTGATTGAACAGATAGTAGGCTTCTATGAAACGATGAAGAAGCATCGGTCGAAAACCTTCGCTGATGTGTACAAAGCTAAAGTTTCCACGAAGCAGAACATGCAGAAAACCATCAAAGCTGACAGAAAGCTATTTGAGCGGCTCCTGAATGCCGCGACCGCAGTTCGTATAGTGGAGATGGTCAACGTCTTGAAGCATGAACTGTTCCCTGTCCCACTTAGTCTGGCGAAGGCAGGAGGAGAGATGAATTCGTCATCGAAGTCTGAGCTGATGAACATCCTGATGGCTCAGCAGACCATAAACTCAGAGATTCCAACCTCTGATCTGAAGACCTGTTTAATGATAGATGGCCATGCACTCATCCAAGCTCTTGGCAAGCCTGGCGGCTGTCGGACATTCGGCGACTATGCTGAAGTGTTCTTCAAAGCCGTGATGAGTTATTTCAGTGAACACACAAGAGTTGATGTCATCTTTGATCGGTACGCAGGGGAAGGATCGATCAAAGCAGTTACCAGGACAAAGCGTGCAAGCAAGAAGAAACCGATTCGGAAAGTCATTGATGGCCCACAAATTCCACTGCCTGAAGTGTGGAAAAACTTCATGGCCCTGGATACAAACAAGGCTGACCTAGCCTTGTTTCTGTCTAACGTCATCACTGAGAAGGGCAGATATCTTCAAGAAAGATGTCAGCTGGTGACAGGGGGTGGCTTCTCTGAAGCCACTGAAGTACGGTTAACCAGGCGACATGACGTTCCACTGCATAGCAACCATGAAGAGGCGGACACCAGGCTCATCCTTCACTCATGTGATGCAGCATCCCAGGGATATCAACGAATACTGGTAGTGTGCAGAGATACTAATGTTGTAATGTTATAATATTTCAGACCAACAAAGACCCTAGGATCCACTCATGGCTGGTCTACCTAACTGTGTGCGTAATTGTGTATTGTGCATGTCCTCCGTGGTGGCGGAGGGGACCTACAATTTTATGTGGGTTCCGAACCACAAAGAACATAAGAACATATGAAATTTTTATAGTGGGCACACTAGGGGCCACTTCGGCCCATCGAGGTAGCTCCAGTATGTAAAAACTGCCTGTACATTGGCAACAACCAATTTCTACAAAACTAAATAATTATCAATTTAAAACTAATTAATTATCAATTTAAAACTAAAGATAGAATCTCTGGATCCAGAGGATCAAGTCATAATGGACTACTATCCACAAATATGTTACACTCTATATCTATTTATAACCGACATGCAAATATATCAGATCCAAAGAATCCAGTCAATTTTATTACGGTATCCATCAATACCAGTACCTTGCCAACCAAAAATAAGTCACGGTCCATATCAATTCCGGACCAAGTCACAATTTACAACCATATACATTAAAATATATATACTTAGGAGGAAAAGTGTAGGTGTGGCTGTAAAGACTGTACAGTAATGTAGAAATATGTGTGCATCCATTTTGGGTCTCCCATTTAAAGGTGTTTGTGGGGCAAGTGAAGATCATGAGTTTTTCAATACCTCACAGTACTATGGGGGGGCACCGCTCGGCAGAGGAATCTCTTTAAATGGGGTGTGTAAGGACAGAGAATATCCCCTAACCCAAGATGCTGCCTCCCTATATCCCATAACACTTGTAAAACTATGTTTTCTGAAATTTGTTTTACATCTTGGCTTAAATAATTTCATACTATGACCTCTAGTCTGATTATTGAGATCTTTAATGAAAAGAGAATCAAAATCTATCTTATCCAACCCTTAATTTTACTACCTTAAACTAGAGAATCCCAATCTATCAACATATGCGTCTAATCGATTTTTAAACATGTTTATAGACGTGCTACTAAATACTTCTACCGGCAAACTATTCTACCTATTTACTATTCTATGCGTAAAAAAGTTTTTGGCAACTGCTGTCTCGAACCTTCTACTTGTCAACTTACACCCGTTATTTCTAGTCCTATTATATTGAGATATTTCGAAAAAGCTATCTCTGTCTACGTTATCGAACCCATTCATAATTTTGAAAACCTGGATTAGATCACCCCTTAGCCTCCTAGTCTCGAGTGTACTCAATTTTAACTCTTTAAGTCTATCCTCGTACAACTTTGACCTAAGCGACGGAATCATCTTAGGTGCTCGTCTTTGAACTCTTTCGATTTTGTCTATATCTCTGCGCATGTGCGAATTCCAAAATTGGATCGCGTACGCCAAATGGGGTCTAACCCATGATTTATAAAGAGGAACTATAATATCGAGCGATTTGTACTCAAAATTCCGAGGTATAAAACGTAACACTTTGTTCGCTTTATTGACCGCTGCTGTACTTTGTTTCGCTACATTTAAATTACCAGTAACTATAACTCCTAAATCTTTTTCCTGCTCTACGCTTATCAACTCTTTCCCTGACATACTATACGCAAAATTACCGTTACGCGAACCTATATGTAAAATTTTGCACTTATCGACGTTAAATCTCATTTGCCATGTGACTGACCAATCAACGATTTTATTCAGATCATTCTGGATTTTACCTCTATCTTCGTCATTTAGCACCCTACCACCCAGCTTCGAGTCATCCGAAAAATTTGAAACTGTACTGACTAGGCCGACATCTAAATCGTTAATATATATAAGAAAAAGCAAGGGGCCCAATACAGAACCCTGAGGAACGCCACTCGCTACATTAGCCCAACACGACTCCGCTCCATCAACGACCACCCTCTGTTTCCTACCTTGCAACCACTCTTCTATCCAATATATTACTACACCCCTTGATTCCATAAGCCTTAGTTTTCTCAATGAGTCTTTTGTGCGTTAGGGTGTCAAACGCTATTTGAAAAACTAAATACACTACATCAACCACCCGATGACTATCGTAAACATCAACCACACTGAAAAAATTGTAAAAGATTAGTTGAGCAAGATTTGTTTCGCCTAAAACCGTGCTGCGTATTTCTAACTAAGTTATGCAATTCTAAGTGTTCGACTATACGATCCCTAATTATTGATTCCAGTAGCTTACCTACAACAGACGTTAAACTGATTGGCCTATAATTTCCCGCCGCACCTTTATTGCCTTTCTTAAAGATAGGTGTTACATTTGTTAACTTGAAATTATCTGGTACGCACCCCTCATAAATAGACGCATTAAAAATCTTTGTTAGCTGCACAACAATGCTAGCTTTTAATTCTTTTAGTTGTATGGGATATATGGAATCCAGACCGGGGATTTACGCGTTTTCATTTTATCAATATAGCGCATTACTTCCCCCTCACTAACCACAATGTTATCCAAAATATCCCAATTATCAAAGGGTATTATGTCTATGACCGTAGGGATATTCGTTACATCTTCTATAGTAAAAACTGACGTAAAGAATCCGTTTAGCAAGGTAGCCATTTCCTTGTTTTCAGAAACTAGATCTCCGTTAACATTTTTCAACGGCCCCAAGACACATTTTACTGGATTTCTATTGTTGACGTATTGAAAGAATCGCTTGGGGTTTTCTTTACCGTCACGAACTATGGAGATTTCAAATTCGCGCTTGGACTTTTTTATTACACTTTTCGCTTCACGCCTTAGAGATATGTAGTTGTTTCGTACCTACAAATTGTCTTTATCGCACTTATGTAGTCTATAAGCCCTATCTCTTCCCTTTATAATGTCTCCTACTCTAGGAGTAAACCACAAGGGCTAGTTATTTACTTTCGCACGCTTAATTTTGTACGGTACACATTCCTCATTTCTAGTCCTAAATACTGTTTCAAACGATTCCCACATTAGTTTTGCGTTGGAGTTCCCCATTACGTTTTCCCTATTGACGTGTGACAATTTATTTCGAAATTTACAAAAGTCTGCGTGATGGAAGTTTGGAATTTTAGTCGAGTTAGCTGGTTTCGAGTGATTTACTGAGAGGACAAACTCACCATATTGTGATCGCTATTGCTTAATGGTTCTATTACTTAAAGATCAGTAATTAGCCTATCATTCGTAGTTATTACTAAATCTAAAATACTGTCGAACCTCGTAGGTTTCCCAACCTTTTGAATAAGAAAGCTATCCTCTAGAAAATTAACTAAACGATTACCTTCCGTCTCCCTGCATTTTATCGTAATTCACGTTCGTGCAATTAAAGTCACCCATAACTAAGGCCTGCTCACTGCCTATTATTCTCTTTAGTTCACAATATAACGCTTCGTCCGTATCAGATGTTTGATTAGGAGGCCTATATATAACCGCAACAACAAGTTTGAAATCGTTCAATTTAAGTTGTGCTATAGTCGAATCTATTGGTTCTGGAATTGTGTGCTTTACTTCTATAACGTTCGCAATATTATCTTTGATATACAACATAACACCGCCTCCTCGCCTACCTATTCTGTTTTTAACAAAAAGTCTATAACCTCTAATTTGATACTCCCCTACAAAGTCACGTGTTTCAGTGCTAAGCCACGATTCATTTATCGCAATTAAATCATAGTCTTTACAAGCAATTAAAGAAAAAAATTCGTTTATTTTATTTCGTAAGCTACGAGCATTTAAGGATAGAACCTTAAAATTGTTTGTAACTGCGACACCTTCGCGAGCGCAGGGGAAATTTGTGGAATTTACGCTGGGACCGTTCGAGTTACGGCAGCCTTAAAAGAAGAGACAGTATTATGAAATAGTCTTCCTAAACGCGCAGCTCCAACGTCAATAAGATGAAGTCCATCTCTGAGGAACAAGTCCCTCCTGCCGTAGAAATTGTTCCAAAAATTCGCAAAATGCACTCCTTCCTGTTGGCAAAGAGACTTTAGGTTATTGTTAATATAGGTCGCCTTGTTGTAGAAATCGTTACGTTGGATAATTTAAGGAAGTATACCTGTTAAAACAATCTTATTAGTTTTTTCATTTAATCGCTCTAGTAAGTCCCTGTACCTAGCCAGCAGTTCTTCCGATCTAGAATTTAAAACGTTATTAGTACCGACATGAATAACATACGTTGTGTCCTCGGCGGTATCGTCTGTAAAATGGTCAACACTATCAGTTATATCCTCCACCCTTGCACCAGGGTAGCAGTAACGGCGCCTACGACGAGGGTTTCTCCCACAGAATTCCTCGAGCTGCCCTCGAACAATGGAATCGCCAACGAGTCGTATTTCCGGTTCATCAGCATCTTCGAAACCTAAAACAGAAAATTTATTGTTTGTTATAACTGGTAGACAAGTTTTAGGTTTTCTTCAATGGGGCTCCATTACGTACTCGAACGAAGGGTTGGGAACTAGGAGAAGAGAGAGGGCTATTAGTACTATTTATATTATTAGTAGTAGAAACTGAGGCAGGAGGGGTCGTAACTGGAGTTTCAAGAGATTCTAATTTTGCCGTCAGGAGCATCACGCTTTCTTCAAGCCTAACTCTGGCCTCCCTCTCACGTTCTAACTCGTTTCTCAGGACTTCCATGCTTGAGCACCATCTGCAAACTAACTGTTCATTATTATTAGCCATTGTAAACGCATAAGCAGCAAATTTCCCTTCACAGCGACTGCAAGTACTTGACGGGGGTGCCATGCTCTTAATTAGTTAAAAAACAAAAAACAAAAAAAACGAGCGCTTGGAAATTAATAAATTACAACGTATGCCTACCGCGTGCTTATTGCGCCGTCACGTGAGCAAACCCGCAAAAATGTTCCTGAAACGCAGAAACAGATTCTTGTAACACAAATTTATATTAAATGAATATATAATTAAGCTACCGACGAAAGATCTGTAAAAGAAAGAGTATTAGTAGTACTTATCTGTCCGCGATTCGACCGACTTTTTTCCTTTTCTCCCACGGTGTGTGACCACACTCTACCTGACCTCCCAAAGGAAGGGAAAATGAACCTCATGACTCCTCGTTTTCTGATACATTTGTAAAACAAACAAGGCAAGCCACGTGCACTATCCTTAGTTTGATCAAATAATATAGTACTGAATAAAGTCAAAAGAAGTGTTGGAAGGTGTTCAGTGACCACCCACTCCTGCTGCTCGCCATTGGTCGAGATGGGGATATCGCAGATGTTGAGAAGTTTGTGTGTCATTTGTATGGCACCCCGGAACAACACACAGTTGATGACGCCAGAGTTCACCTTTTTGGGAAGGCCAAGAAGACTCTGCATATGCTCCCACCGACAAAGGATGCCCTGGAGCTCCACGCCAAGCGGGCAAACTATCAGGCCAAAATATGGCTCCAGGCTAAAAAAGAGCACGTAAATGTTGACGATCCGGTGGATATTTCAGCCTGGAAGTTTGAAGATGGGAGCCTCCTACCAGTGTGGACAAGACTTCCTCCAATCCCTGAAACCTGCCTGGAGCTTGTTGCTTGTGGTTGCAAGAAAAAGTGCAAGACAGCTAGATGCAACTGTTTCAGGAAAAGGATGAAGTGTATGACAGCTTGTGGTTGTGACGACAGCGGTTTCTGGACAGTAGATCTGTCTTTCTTCCGGGCTGAAGTCGAGAGAAGCTGGAATGTGCTGTAAGGAACTAATAACTCTGTTTTTAAGCAATTGCAATCCACACAATTGTGACTGTCAGTGCAGCATTTCAGTGCTGTTCATCAAGAAACGTGAACTTGTAAATGTTACTAGCGTGTAAACTGTATAGTTATGGGGCTATATTTACTGCTTTGTGATTTAGTTGTGATAATTCTGTTACTGTGAGTACTTAATTCATGCCATCAAACTTATTAGGCACTAATCATGTTAAAATAAATTGTTTTGATAAACAGGCTTACTCAATGTTTTTTTTCGCCAATTAAAATAAAACATCACAAATTTTTAGCACAATTTCGGTCGTGATTAACTTGAATTTGACCTTGAGTTGGTAATTCGGATGGAATAAACGTGTCATCATATTTCTTTATCACTAAGACTAAGTGTGGCAAAATGAAACATTTGGTCAAACCAATTGGCTCAGAATATGTTTTTTAAATTAAAATTAGAAAATATAATTTTTTGCACAGTTTGACCTCGAAAATGACCTTCAAAGCCAAAAGCGAGCGTGGCATCCACCTGCAGTTTATTCCTCACCCACAGGTACATTGATTTAGCATGGGTGCCAGCTATTAACAATAAACGCCGTTCAAAGTCGATTTTTGAATTTTGGCCGGTCCACTGTAAAGGGGGAACCGTCATAAAGGACGGTGAAGGGGAAATTTTTAAATTGATCCATGTCTGTCTCCCCAAATGCGGCTCTACTACTTTTCCCATGCACACCTATGCAGCATGCAACTTCGTTGGTTGTAGCAAAAATGTTATTTTGTTTTTAGTAAATTCATGCAGTGTGGTACACTGACTTTTGAATAATTTTAGTTTGTGGGCTAGATATTCTTTAAGTTCTTCCTCTGATTTGCTCAGCAAATTCTTATGATGACTTTCAAAGTGCCGCTTTACTGTGAAGGTTCGACAAACACCAGTCTCGCTACATAGGAAGCATAATGCTTTGCCCTCTCGTTCAATAACACCATATTTTAATGTCCACCACTCCATAAAATCTCTGTTTTTACCTTTCACAACAGTCATTATTAATTTCACTGAATGATTGGGCTATAAATAATTTAGCATTTGGCAAAAATAATATTGTAAAATATATTGAGCAGCGCCACAGACTCACACTCCATGGAAGCAAGATAAAACATGAGGTGCATGCCTGAGGCAGGGTTGCCAGATGCTTCTTTCTGATTTCACCTATAAAGTGTAATTCATGTATGTATATATATATATATATATATATATATATATTGTTTATGTTGCAATATATTTAATTGTTATAATATATAAATAATATTCAAAAGCTAAATTAACCGAACTTATTTGTGTTATTCATTGTACACCATAGTAAAATAATAACTTAGAACTTAACGCACCATTGGCTTACATCGGGTTATATCGTATGCCTGGCAGAAACGCAAGATACCAGGCAGCAGAAGTGTATGTTCTGCAGTAAAATCGCGTATTTATAAATGCAAAAAACTTCACTTTTTTCTACGTGAAGGTCAAAATATGATGATTAAAACCCACTCTAATAGACAGAGTTTAATTCCACAACAGTTTCGATGCCCACTGGCATCCTCTTCGGGTGGATACAGAAAAACGAAAGAACCAAAAACAAGAGGGAAAACAGTCCAGGGACCATTAAGAAATTCGCACCTAGGTTAGATCCCTTTCCCCTACACTGGAAGGGCATTTTTATTAAAGGGACCAGCTTATAAGTACATTCTCACAAATTTAAAACTATCTTCTTGTTCTATACATACAGATTCTATTATTTTTTTTACATACTTATTATATTTATTATTAAATTTATTACGTTTAATATTGCATTATTATTTATTTCAGAAACTATAAATTTATTATTACATTGATTATTACACTGTTGTTTATTATACAGAAATTGTAAACCGAAAAACGAATGAAAAAGGTCTCTGGAAACAATCCAGAGACCATTAAGAAATTCGCACCTAGGCTAGATCCCGTTCCCCCGACCCCAGAAGGGCACTTTTTTTTATTAAAGGGTCCCGCTTATAAGTACATTCGCACAAATTAAAACTATCTTTTTGTTCTATACATACAGATTCTATTATTTTGACATAATTACTGCATTTATTATTGCATTTAAGATTTTTAACATTTATTATTATTACCTTTACACTAATTATTATATTTATTTTATTACCTTTATTATTACATTTATTGCATTTATATTTATTTTCACATTTATTACTCCCACTTTAATCCATTTTAATCATCATATCGCGTATTTATATTTTTGTCGTAACTACTGTAATATCAAACGAAACGTTTAGCTGAATTGGGGTGCAGTATGATGATTCTTTACGCATTAATAATTTAATCATGGAAGCAATTGATACCAAAAGGTAAAATGCCGCTGTCACACGCAAAAATTATCTACAATATTTAATGTGAGATTATAAACCCCAAACAAAAATTATTTATTCTGAGCATATCTTTTTACTATTTGAATTTCTGGATTATTGGTACTTCTACTGGTGCCGGTCAAAACCTTCATCGGTGCCATCACTGCCTCATGCGAACTAATTACTGAACAATAATTATATGCAGAGAATATCCTATTTTTGGACGGAGCCTGTATTTTACTAACGGTACTAACAATCCTATCCCCGTCGTCTATCAACATGATGGTGCTCCTTGTCACTATGCCAAAATTGTTCAGGATTATCTAAATGGACGTTTTCCAAATCGCTGGATCGGACGCGGAAGCAACAGACCTTGGCCAGCGATATCACCAGATTTAACCCCTTTAGATTTCTTTGCATGGGGCTTTATCAAATCGCACGTCTATCAGACGAAGATTACGACTCTTGAAAACTTACGTACACGTATACGAACTGCTGCAGATAACATAACCCCGCAAATGCTCCAGAATGTGTTTAGAAATGCTGCGGAACGATTTAAGCTGTGCAGGGATACTGATGGGCGTCACGTCGAATCCTACTCTTAATTATTTAATAAATGTTACCACTTTATCATGTTATGATTGAATTCCATATAATTTCCAAGTGCTTCACAAAAATAGATCCTGACTTTATGTACACCCTGTATATAAAAACCTTTGGGTGAATAACCTTTGGTTAGCTTCCGCCCGAATTGTTCATTCTGACGAAGGTCAAGCTTTTCACTCCACCTTAGACCTACAGTTTAACGTGGAATCCGACCTACGCCCCACCAGCAGTCCAGCGTCTTAACCACTAGGCCACCCAGGGTACCCATTTATCTACCAGCCACTTTCTTTATTGTGTGGAAGGATGAACAGCTGGGTTTTGCTGCGCGCCGGCTGCCGTCACCGGGTCTCGAACCCGGGGCCGATGGATTCGTAGTCAGCGACGCTAACCACTACACCACCGAGGTGCATATATATATATATATAATATATATACACAGTAGACGCCGGATTTAGTGTCCCCGGATATTGTGTCTCGCCGCTTATACTGTAGTGTATCATAACTAGGAAAGAGTTACTTTTACATGGAAATTGCAATGGATAGAGTGTCTCTGATTACCAGAGCTGGGCATTTGCGGCATATTTTGCGGTACTGCGGTACTTGCGGTACCACCGCACTACCACCCCGGGCCCCCATAACGCAGTACCGCAAAGGATCGCTGAAAGTACCGCAGTACCGCTACCGCATTCAAATTTCCGCGTACCGGTTTGGTACCGGTTTGGTAGTGCAGCAGTACCGCAGTACCGCAATATGCCGCAAGTGCCCAGCTCTGCTGATTATGCTTATAGTGTCTCTTTTCAGCTAGTATAGTCTACTTTGCAGCTCTACTTTACAGTGGCGCCTCACTTGTATTTGTGATGCCGTGATGTTCAGACGCATCTTGCTCTGCTTTACAGGATTACTAGATGGCCATGCAAGTAAAACGGAAGTGTTTAAGCCTGGCACAAAAAGTAGAAGTCGTTTCCATGTGCAAGCAACCAGGCGTTACAAGACCGCCAGTTGCAGAAAAGTTTAGAGTGAGCAGACAGATGGTGAATTTAATATGGAAACGAAGAAGCGAGCTGGAATGCCGTCTCCATAGTGGAGAAAGAAACACAACTGAAGAAAGATGCAAACAGGCAAATTTTCAGATCTTGAAGATGTTCTTTTTATATGGTTTAAAGAACATAGTTTTGATGTTTCAGTTGAATTGTATATAATAATAATTATATATAATTATATAATTATATTATAATTATAATAATAATAATAATGATAATAATAATAAATAACAATAATAATAATAGTGTCTAATAGTAATAACAATATAATAATAATAATATTAATAAATCAATAATAATAATATTGTTTAAGTGGATTTCAGAGGCGGAAAACAGATTTGATGATTCAGTAATTGATCATGAATCTATCCGAATATGCATGACTAGACCGGGTTTTGATAGCGCAATGTATTGAAGCTGTTGAACATTTTTATGGTTTTACTTTTAAAGCTGCATTGCATAACTTTTGATGTAGCTAGTGAGATGAATGGTTGGTTTAGTGCTAGCATTTCTTTAAATTTATCTTACAGATATACTGTATAGCTTAGAACAACAGTTATAGGTTAACTGGCTGAGCTATATGACAATAAAAGAAGACATATCGATATTTGAATTTATGAATTATAAATCGCCTGTATTTAAATGTGCGTATACACCGTTGTCTTTTTTAAAATGTTATATATAATACGGTAAATAATTAATTATGATGATGATGGTAATAATGATATTAGTTAATCAGACAATAATTACAATTTTACCTTGTTACTATACGATTTTTAACACTTGTTCATTGAAATATATAAGCTACACTTAGATTTGATAAACCAAATGTAATTTAAATAAAATTTGTTACTAATTTCTGAATCTATCTCCTAATAAATATCTCACAAAAAAATGAATTGTTTAGGAATAAAATTTTAGTTAATCAGTTTTTGTTTTTCTGATATCGGTATTAATTAACATATAAAGATGAAATGATGAAATCTACACGCAGTTGGTAAATTTATTTTTATCGTCTTCTGTGAAGATGATGGTTTGTCCACTTTGTTTTATTGTTTGAGACCTTACACGTCTTCGTATAGGTCTACTATATAGAATAGGTTGTGTTTTCTGGCTATTAATCCCTTTCATGTTTGAATTATGAAATTTTATTTTAAGATTTCTGTTCAAGCCAAAACAGCCTCTAATATTCAGATCGTAAGGCTCAAAATCTAATGTCAAGCTCGTGATGCCATAAGGCAATTGTCGGTATTAAAGAGTAAAAGAAAGCTTAAAACGTTGATATTTGTCTCAGCGGTACATTACAACACTTGATTTACTCTCTTTCCGGTCTTCTTACATGCAGAATATATACGTTGTTTCTAAGTTACATTTAGTTGTGTGTATAATATATATATATATATATATATATATATAATATCAGCAGAAACCTGATGAGTGAGAAACGCCGTTCCCCTGCACGCATAAATAACTCTTACTTAAACGCGACATGAAGTGATTTTGATTTAAGATAAAATTAACGGGCTGAACGAAAAACACGCCATGAATTTTTTTTCCTCTTTGTACTCAACTTAATCTTAGGTTAGGTTAACCTAACCTATCCCCGGCCTCAAATACTTCTCGTCAGGGAATGTTTGTTTGTTTGTTTCTTTTTCTTGTTTTTTATTTTTGCTTGTTTTTGTTTTCTTTTTGGTTTTTTGGTTTTTGCTTTCTTTTAAACTTACAAATATTTCTCATGAAAAACCGTGAACCTCATAAAGGAAGGTGAGGAGCCCAAGGGGGAGGGGGGTCCCTTCAAAGGGCCCCTCATGAAAGACGGTGAGGAACCCAAGGGGGAAATTCTCAAATTGTTCGCTTTCTGTCTCCCTTTTTGCCATCACGCTACTGCCCAATCCAAGACCAGATATCAATTTAATTGAGAATTTATAGTTTCATTTGAAAAATGATGTTCGCAAGATAAACCCTTCGAATCTGAAAGAATTGCAACAATTTTCATCAGATGAAGTGACTAAAATTTCTACTGAGAGATGTCAAAACCTTGTGGGAAAATATCCAGAACGAATCATTGCATTCATTGCCAGTAAATGTACGAAAACTTTTGCAGTTTATTTTTTTTCTTCAAATTCTCTATTTTAAATTATATGTTGGAGTTAAACTAATTTTTTTGTTTGTTAAATTTTTCCAAACGAACGGTAAACTTTTTGTAGCTATCCTATGCATGGTACTAAAGATAAGGACGAATATAACTGAAATATTTCTCTGTAACAATAATTATAACACCACTGTGTGTATATATCAGGTGGGAAAAAAAAAGGGAGAACTCGAATTTTGGCTGTAAAATCCAGTTATGGTCAGATTTTAATATTTTTTTCACACCCCACAACTAAGTAAATTTCCTCTATGTTAAGCAGATTTCAAAGAAAACTAATGAAAATTACAAATTTATTAAACTTTGCTTTAGGCCACTGGAAATTCTCCATTTACACTACTACTGCATTGTATGTGCAGATAAAAAGTTACAAAGTACTCACATATGGTGCTATCTTGATATTAAAAAGACTGCTCGATATGTTTACCACGAACTTCTACAACCTTTTTCAGTCGAAGACGGAATTCATCTATGGCTTTATTGATATGTTCTTGTGATAGCTCATCCCATTTTTCCAGAAGAAGCTGTCGTAAATGAGCGACATTTCTTACTTTGACCCGATAAATTTTCTGTGACAAATTTTCCCAAAGGCCGTAGTCGACAGGATTTAAATCAGAACTGTTTGGTGGCCAAATTTAATATCGCTGCTACCTGGTATTCTTTTGATATCTCCTGTTTTATCGATTTTCTTGAGAAGCTTGTCCAAACCTCCTGCAGTTGGCTTACGTTAATTAAAATCGCTTTAATTATCAACTTGAACCTATGATTAGCAAGATTTTTTTGGAATATTCGCCATAAATCCAATTTCTCAGCTAAAATGCTAAAAGATGGCATACAATCCATAAAATTACCTAGTACTAACATACTAAAATTTCCTGGTTCTCTGTACCGTATTTACCGAGACATCATCGATTTAAAAGGTCTCCTTTTTTTTTTTGCCAATCCGACAACGCAGTAGTAGTGTAAATGGAGAATTTCCAGTGGCATAAAGAAATGTTCAATAAATCCGTAATTTTCATTAGTTTTCTTTCAAATCCGCTCGCCGTACAGGAAATTTACTAGCTGTCGGGTGTAAAAAAATATTGAAATCTGACCATAACTTTGGATTTTACAGCCAAAGTTCGAGGTCTTCCTTTTTTTTTGCCCACCCGATATATATATATATATATATATATATATATATATATATATATATATATACAGGGTGTCCCATAAGTCCGGCATCATAGGGAAAATAATTTAAAAAGGCAAAACAAAAGCTTTTATTTACAGAACGTGTTCAATATGTCCACCATTGTTTTCAATACACAAATTCAGACGTAATACCCAGTCAGCAACCACAAGGTGAATGATGTCAGGAGTAATGGTGTTACATGCCCCAATAATGCGCTGCCGCAAATGTTCAACAATCCTAATTTTCTCTGCGTATACCAGCGCTTTCAAGTGGCCCCAGAGATAAAAATCTAGTGGCGTGAGATCCGGGCTTCTAGCTGGCCATTCCACAGGCCCTCGACGTCCTATCCAATGACAAGGGAATTGTTGGTACTGGTATTCCCTTACTTGGGTGCTGTAATGTGCAGGAGTGCCGTCTTGCTGGAACCATGTTGGGAAATTTCCTTCTTCGTTCAAGACACTAGGAAATGCTTCTTCCTTGAGCATACGTAGGTAGGTGCCTCCAGTGACATGTTCATCGAAAAAGAGGGGGCCTATGATGCGATCCTTCCAAATGCCGCACCATACCATCACCCGAGATGCACCTTGTTCCTTTGAAGAGGTATACCAGTGAGGGTTGTTTTGAGACTAGTAGCGGGTGTTCTGTCGATTTACCTCACATTTCCATAAAAAACAGCCTCGTCGCTGAACAGAATGGTGGACGGGAAATTGGCATCCCGAGCATATGAATTATGGTTTGTAGAAATAGAAAAATATGAATTTCTCCTATGATGCCGGACTTATGGGACACCCTGTGTATATATATATATATATATATATATATATATATATATATATATATATATATATATATATATATATATATATATAAGGATTAGAAATGAACCTATTTCCTGCTGGTTTCTGTCATTGCACGCATGTACGTACTTTTAATATAAATGAATCCCACTAATTTTGTTTCGCAATTAAACAGAATAAATTTGGTTCGACTTCGAATTCGCACGGCCCCAAATACTGATACTGAACAGCACTTTCTCATATCACTTTCATTTATAGTTCACGCAGAAGTTTACTGCTACTTTCACATCGCTTTCTTTACCTTGATGTTGCTGTTGTTACATTACTAAAATTGAACTATAACATTATATTTTTAATTTTCTGACGTTACTTCGCCATTTTTGCTGTTATTCTCACAAACTGGAAACACTTAAGGGACTTGGTAATACGTGAAGACATAAACAGTATATGCAGTTTCGTTATTTCATATTATAAGCATGGCTTTCATTTTCTTAAAGTAATTTTTACTATGCATACTTTTTTCTTAGATCGCGTAGGTTTCACAAACTTTTATTCCTATTAGATTACGAGGCTGAAATAAATGTTGCCTTCTATTTCCACTTTGTATAGCTGTTAACTCAGATTTTATTATCAATTTTAGTTTATGACCACACTGATTTTCTATTTTCTTCTGTTATAGTGTTCCACAGTGACCTTTTAAGTATTTCTTTTTAAACACACACACACACACACACACACACACACACACACACACGCGCGCTCGCATGCAGGAAGGAAAATCTTACCTGTTATTGTATTACTTGACATTTTATCAGTATACAGTACTTTTTCAAGATCTATTTATGACCATATCATGAAGAGTATGCATTGTGCAATGTGCAATCTTGGCTTACAGAGTAAGGAACGACATTGATACATTGACAAAATCAGTGAACACAAACACGTTTGTTATTTAAAAAATGTTGACCAAACTTTCTTCAATGCATTGTCTGTCCTAAATTCTCTGGGTGGCATTTTAAATTAAAATACTGAGATATTTCCGATTTAGTGGGACTTAAAATAATCTATTCATTCATTAAGAAAATTAGCCAACTGAATTAGCCGACTGAATGAGCAAGAAATCGGGAGTGGGAAACGTACTGAATAAAACGGATTTCCTACATGCATATCCTCACATCGCAGCTAAACACTGCGTGTCGAATAGTGGAAGAATTCAGTGTGCAAGGATTTATACAGGAAACAGGGCAGGAGATCTGCCTCAAGGAAGTCAGATGAAACAATCCATAACGGCTGGAAACATTTTAAGAGTCCCTCAGGTTCTACTTCCTGGATTCCAACCACGTATTTATAAACTTGAATGCATTCATATACCCTTTTCATGTTTTGTTTTTGGAGACCATTGAATTTAAAAGGAGATAAAGTACCACTTCTACAAATGTAACACCATGCGCGCATGAAAGAGGATCATTAATTTCAATACATAAATACATATCGCATAGCGTGAAATGAAACAAAGTTCTGCATATCACACCATTTCAGAGTGTGGCCGCAAAATGGGAGAGTGCATATGCAATTGCAATGTTGGTCAAATGAGTGCCAGTGCCAACCCCCCGTCTCCCCCGTCTCCTCTTTCTGTTTAATTAAATAAGATAATGTTTAGTGTAAATCATTTACTAATAATTATGAAATTACGAAAAAGTATGTTTGTTAGATTTAAATTGTTTAAAATGGGTAGAGTTGGCAGTCCTGAATTGAGGCCGACAAAGAGCCGGCTACCCATAAGGGAGTCAGTCTTGAGGCAGGCGCGTTACGCGTAAGGTTGACGAAATGTAACGTAGAATTAATTAGTTGTGTGTCCCTCTCCGACCTAAATTATTATAATAGAAATTTCATACTCGCATACCCCTAACTTAACTAAACCATTTTCGGAATCAATAAAGTTTCACAAGTGTTAAAAAAGAGTATTAATATACCCCCTTCCCCCTTTGTTTTGTAACGGTCTTTCAGAGTCAGGTCTAGGCGCGGCTACCGGAAACTTTATACGATACGGCAAAAAGAGTGTAGAGAAACAAAGTGATAAATGAAATAAAGAGCCGATAGAGAATAAATAGAGATATAGTAAAGTAGAAAGTAGAGTAAATAATGAAGAAAGTAAATAATAAAACGTATTCACTACATCTGGTGGCTAGCGGCGGTCCTCCTATTATATAATATTTTGAATGAGGCTTACCCACGTGCATAGTATTTCGATTAAAATTCTTCAAACCCGGTATATTGGCCAATAGCGTTAATGAATATTTTATTTCGATTATTAAAATATCTAAATGCAAAGTTGATCCCGTTTGCAGGCAAATTTCGATTTTCATTCCTTAAAATTTCATTGTAAATATAAATTCAAGATGGCGCATCGCCTTCGCATCCTGATAGCGTCCCTGACAAACTTCGCGCCTAAAAATTTAATTTGTTTTTTTTTCTTTCTTTTCGTGAGAGTTCGTTGGATTCTGAAATGTTCGTTTGTTCATTCTGAAATGTTCGGTTGTTCCATCGGTTCCGTTACTTTTCGCAGTCTAGTGACTCAAAATTTCTTTTAGTCGCGGTACAGAGTCGGTAGGAAAATTTGTCTGACTCAATATTGCGAGTCATTATTACGTTAAATTTCGTTCATTTGGGTCGGAGAGGGCATAGTTTTCAAAATTATCGTGCTGCCTGAAGACTCAATTTTTCTTTTTTTTCGTCTCTTCCACTGTATGCCTGTTTCAGCTTACCTTTTTACTTTTTGTTTAAACTTTTGGAATTAGAAAGTGATAATAATAATAATAAGAATAATGATTAATAAATAAATTTTACTGGATTTGTACGTAAGTCAAGTATGTTAGTTTAAATACAGTATGATACACATTTTATATGGTCCTTTCAAAATGTTTTAGCGAAAATTTGTACCGATTCAAAAACATTTCATGAACATGAGAAATTTTCTGGGTTTCATTAGCAGACTTTTTATTATATTTCGATTGCCTGTATATAATAATAGGATTATTTTGTTTATATAGATTTACGGGCTTTTTGCTTCGCTCGCTTCGCGCTATATAGGTTAAGTTACAGTTAATTGACAGTCGAAAGGTAATCTTAAACATATTAAATTTGTCAGATTATAAGTCGCCGTATAGGATTGTGTAAAATTTCAAAATAAGCAGAATTCGTTTAACTGAAATAGAGAAATTGTGTTATGAAATTTTCTGTTTTTTTTTGGATTTTTTATATACTCATTAATTATATACTCATTAATTATATACTTGCTTATTAACTTATACGTATATATTAGTTATATATATAATTATATGTATTTGTATACTCATAAAATTTGGTAGGTGGGCTGAATATCTATTTTTTTCCTCTCTGTTCCTTTCGTTCATTTCACGACAATTCCGACATATTTGGTAAAATGGCTATTGTATTGTACTAAAGAAAGATTTCTTGTAGGCCTATCGTAAAATATTGTTCGGAGATTAACCGTTACTACGGTATGTCTATTGAGTAGTAAATTCTTAGTTATTTAACAAAATTTTAATTGGTTTAACATAAATAATAATAGAATTTTCTTTAATAAGCACAAATGTTATGCTTAAAATTCTAAATTGTTCTTTCCGCGCATAACATTGAATTTATTAAATATAGGCCTAAAAGTGCAGCAGTAAATTTTATTTTTATTTTGACGGCCAAGGTGAGTTACGGTACGCATATTTTACTAAATCTGGATATTATAATTTTTTTGAATTACAGAAATTTGTGTAGCAAATTCTTTTCATATATTTTCTTTACGTTTTATAAATTCATTCAATAATCAATTTTATTTGTATAGGTACGCCGATTTTTATTTTTATTTCCAGTTCAATGACAATGGTAAAATTTTTAGTTCAAATTTAGATTGTATTCTAAAAAGGATATTTTGATTTGATATTTTAATTTGGGTATTAGAAATGAAAAATGTCTTTTTTTTTAGTTCGAGCGTTTGCATGGAAAATATTACGAAATTATGTTAGGATATAATGCAAGTTCATTCGGTTACGTAGGGATATTTGTATAGAGGTTCGCTTACAAACAAAGCGACCGCTCTTAATTATGCAGTGTTGTTTTTTGTTTACGGTAGGTTATGTGTATTTGTGAGTGCATATTATCTATTCTTATTTAGTATAATTATGCAAATTTTTAGTTTCAGTTGGAAACGATAAATTACTGAGATTTTTGTGATTTGCAAACCATACTGGGGTTTCTGTTGAAGGAGAGAGTTGTATCTCAGATGTAATTTGCTAATTGCGAGTTCAATTCGTATGAAATTTAACGTTTCAGTTGGAATTACTGTATTAAAATGATTTTTGGTAGTAATATTTAAATTTTTTTTACTTTTTAATAACTGTTTTGAAAATTATTATTGTTTAAACCTTCAGTCGGGTTAACTAATGCATTTGAAACATTGACTCAAGTGTACACTCGGAAATGGAGCCTTCTAGATAGCCAGTAACGTTTTTGTGGCGTCTTTGTGTGCTCCTCCTCAAAGCAAGAGGGTTCATGATTGTCAGAGAATGGATGACATGAAGTTTCTGGGGTTCATTTTTGTCTTTTGTATTTAGAGGTATTGAGGTGATTTCTGACGATAGTTTAAACAATAATATTAATTTCTTAAATTATACTAACAGTTACTATGTATGGGCGCTTTTATATTTATACTGTACAATTTTGTTTAGCGTTTTATGACTTTTTTTATCTTCTCTGCTGTAACTGCCATAAGTGACCTTATTGGTAGCTAGATTTGATTAAATTTTTGCAAAATTTTGAGATGTGTAATTTTTTTCTTTCCGTGAATTTGGCCAGAGCAAATGTGTAGTTAGTATTTCGAAGTGAACTGTCGAGAAAATTCGATAAATTAAATATGAAATGATAAGCAGTACGTACAGAAACACGTTTAGAATAAACTTTTTTTTTTCGAAATTTCAAAGGCTCGGTTTGGGAGTCAACCAATTTGAATCTGAGTTCCATCAAGTGAGTTTAGTCGACCGGATAGGTGATCGATCACCAATGAGAGAGAGAGAGAGAAGAGAAACCCAGACTGCGCAGGGACTTGGCGCAGGATGGTTTCGGAAGAGAAGAGAGGAACCGAATGCGCATGCAGTTGGCGCAGGACAGTTTCGGAAGAGAAGAGAAATTTACGTGTGCATGGTCTTGGCGCACGAAAGTTTCGATCGAAGATGGTCTACTGGTATTTTTCAGGCAGTAGCTGGTCACGCTGCTCGAATGCTTCGCTAAATATGTGTCGCAGCACGCGGTAGACAAGCCACGCGAGCTTGAACGGGTGCCTACGACTGTACTGTCCATACAGACATACAGTAGGTTCGTTGGGAAACGGCCTACGGCGGAGTCATCGTTTGATTGTTGCCAGTAGAAGAGTCTTTCAGCTGGACGTAGGAAGAGCAGCGTTCACCGACAAAAGTGGAGATGAGACAAGGCGAGTTTCTTCATCGACTTCTAGAATTGCAAATTTCGTCCAATTCCAGCGCGTGGTCCCGCTTTCAGATATCTCCCCCCCTGATCCTTTTAGAATTGGACGTCTCTTGTTTTTTTTTTTTCGCCATTGGAGAGAGAGCGGAACCATTATAGCGTGCTGCCCTGTTGCATGTTGATTGATGCAATCCCTTGCATTCTAGCGAAGTGAGCAGGAGAGCTGCGATTGAAAATTGAAATCCGTTGTCAGCGTGCGGAGTGTCATCTAAACAACGTCCAGCAAATTGATGTACTGAGTATTATGTAATGAAATTATAAGTGAAAGGGTGCGATTATTGCCCATAATTGTTGTGTTTTTCGTGAAATAGTATGTGCGCTCTTGGTCAGTATTTTATGTAAACTTTTTCTTATTTTTTTTCTATGTTGCCCTGATAGTAACTGTATAACTATACAAATAATTGTTTCGAATGTAAAGCGATCGTTGATGAGAAATCGCTGGAATAGATTGTGAACTTGAGATTTGTGTAGCCACTGTAAGAAAATTTTCTGTTATTTTTTTTGGCATGTATAGATTAGTTACAGGTTGTAATTTAATTATTAGAGTGAAATGTTATTTTATGCAAATGTGAAAATTATAAAGTTTTCGGTTTTTATAATATGATACAATATATGTGTGGAAATTGTCATTCTAATTATTTCTTGTCTATCTCAACTCTGAATTGTTAAAGAAAAAAAAAAAAAAAAAAAAAATTGAAAATATATAAATTTGTTGAATAAATTTATTAACATTGTTAAACGATATTAATAAGTTTTACTAATGGAAAAACTTATTTTCAAGGGGGTGATGCGAGTGTAGTAATGCTTAGTTAAGAATATTAATTTCTGTTTAATTAAATAAGATAATGTTTAATGTAAATCATTTACTAATAATTATGAAATTACGAAAAAGTATGTTTGTTAGATTTAAATTGTTTAAAATGGGTAGAGTTGGCAGTCCTGAATTAAAATTAAAATACTGAGATATCTCCGATTTAGTGGGACTTAAAATAATCTATTCATTCATTAAGAAAATTAGCTAACTGAATTAGCCGACTGAATGAGCAAGAAATCGGGAGTGGGAAACGTACTGAATAAAACGGATTTCCTCCATGCATATCCTCACATCGCAGCTAAACACTGCGTGTCGAATAGTGGAAGAATTCAGTGTGCAAGGATTTATACAGGAAACAGGGCAGGAGATCTGCCTCAAGGAAGTCAGATGAAACAATCCATAACGGCTGGAAACATTTTAAGAGTCCCTCAGGTTCTACTTCCTGGATTCCAACCACGTATTTATAAACTTGAATGCATTCATATACCCTTTTCATGTTTTGTTTTTGGAGACCATTGAATTTAAAAGGAGAGAAAGTATCACTTCTACAAATGTAACACCATGCGCGCATGAAAGAGGATCATTAATTTCAATACATAAATACATATCGCAAGCTGGGGGAGTCCACCTTACCTAAGAGAGAGAGAGAGAGAGAGAGAGAGAGACTTTGGGGGAGAAGGGGGGATGGCCTCAACTCCCAGAACTCGAAATCCGCCAGTTGGCTTAAGCAGCCAGTTGGCAGTTGGCTTAACCCACCATTTGGCGTAGAAGACTTAGAAGGCATAAGTGGCCTGTATATATTAAACACTTAACGAATTTGTTCGAGCTATCTCGGGCTTGCCAAAATAAAAATCGGACAGAAACTTCCACAAAAATGGTTGTTTAAGGGGTTAATCACCTTCGAGTGAATTTAAAGCGCGCACAAACGCACATACACTCCCCGACTATACATACGCCCATAGATCCCCTATTATTACACAAACACACACACACACACTCACACACAGCGTATATAAACAGATGCATGTAAAGTTCCACTAGCAAAATATATGCGAGCATGCCGAATAACTACCACACAAAAAGGATACCTCCCCATAAACATCACCACAACCAGCACCACAACCACCATTCGTCTAAGCATAGATTTTTAGGAGCTCATCCCATCAGCAGCACGTAGCCGAGATGAGGGCTACAACCAATCGTCTAGACCAGGGGTTCTTAACCTCTGGGTCGCGACCCAAACTCGGGTCATTAAATTGTCATTTATCATTTATTTATGTTATCCCTAATCATTTTACCATTTTTATTTATTACTTACGAGTGAACTGTTTGAAGGCATTGGTCGCCGAGCTAGCCTCGAGACCAGAATTTGGATCGCAGCCTAAAAAGGTTAAGAACCCCTGGTCTAGACCTTAAGACCTCTCAGAAGTTGCCCTACCTACGGCAACACTTACCAACTCCTGACCAAAGCCGCCTTACCCACAGCTTCTATTTATCAGCTCCTGGTAGACCAACAAGGTCTCTAAATACGACCCAATTAATAAACGAAGCTATTAAGCATAAACAAATACGTTTATGGGACCATGGGTGGGGGGGGAGACCGACAAGGTCTCAAAAAAATGCAACGCTACTACGGAGCTTCTCATGGTGGAAAGCCAACACGAGACCAATTTGACGCTTGGTGGCCGATCTTTTAAACAAAATATCGAATATGATAAACTAAGTTTAATACAAAAACAAAGTTTCACCTTAATGTACAAATTTATCCTTAAACTATAACATAAAAAGCATTAATATGATTTTTAAAACAAAATAGAAATTAAATTATGGATAACTTATTCATCTTTCGTCTTTTACCCAATTATTTTTTGCATTTTAGCCCATCATGTTTTAAGATTAGATGCCAGATTGTGCTATGCATCAAATTAATTCTGTTATTTGCACAATTTTGTACAAGAATAATTCGAACTAACGCAGTACCAGACTTATTTTATTTTACATTAAATTCCGCCAAACTATAAAATTCGGCATTTAAACTAAAACAATTATAATACTTAGAATATTCAAAATTATTATAGATTTAGTATGGCGTACCCAATAAATATGGCATGTATCACAAAAGTTGCCAAAAACCTTTAGTACTCGTTTACAAATCAATTTAAGCATAGTGAATAAACAGCGTTTCATAAAGCCACGTAGTTTTTCAAGAATCGAACATAGCCTATCTCCTCTGTGGACTTTAATAAAATTACACTTCAGAAGGCATCGAAATAACGCAGTACCAGACATAATTCTTTATTTATTTGGTAACGGTTCAGAATAGGGGCGCCACCTCAATTTTTGTGTTTTTTCCACCAAAACATGCTAAAACCATTGGTTTCCTGTTGTTTAGGATGAATGTAACCATCACCATTACAGTAAATTATTGCTTGAAGTGATTTCACCCCCAACCCCTCTTGCAATCTCGGGGGACCACCGTGGGAACTGTGGGTTTTGGGTGGGGGAACGCAGCACAAGCAATAATTTACTGTAATAGCGATGGTCAGATTTATCCTAAACAACAAGAAACTAATGGTTTTAGCATGTTTTGGAGGAAAAAACACGTGTCATGAAACATCAAAAACCATGAGAAAAACCTAGGTTTCATGGAAAACCTAACCTAACCTAAAAAATATAAAACCCTATAAAGATCAATTTGTGATATGGAATCTTTACGGGGGCTCCGCCCCCGTACCCCCGAGACCTAAATTATACAAATTGGACACACTACATTTAAAGGGAGAACACCATATGAGCTCTACTAGCGTCACCGCAAATCCGTCACAGACCTAAGCCATTTTCAAACTGAAGTGAATGAACGATACGATAGTAGGGTTGCCAACTCAAAATTTCCTAGATTCATACCCAAAACTGTTTTTCGTAATTTTCTAACTTCGTTTTTTTGACTATGCGACACATGCAATCAACGTATTTTAATGAGAGAAACAACTTTGTCTCTATGGTATTTTTCGAAATTTTGCTTAATTAAGTGGCGCTCGTATTCTGAACCATTACCATTTATTTTACACTAAATTCTCCCAAACTCTAAAATTCAGAATTTTTAAACTAAAACAAATATAATACTCTATAAATATATTCTACATTATTATAGTTTTAGTAGGGCATGCCCAATAAATATCGTTTTCTACGCGTATTTATAAAGAAAAATTGAATTTATGGTATAACTCACTTAATTGCACCTTCTACAATTCAATAAATAAAATTAATAGTTTTATTCTCTGAGCATATGCAAAAGGTTGCCTACTAATATAAAGACACTCACACTATCAATTATATTAATATTTAATACATTATAAAAGGCTGATTCTTTTTATATTAGGATCCCTAAATGTTAAATAATATTTCATATGGAAAACATAAATAGTTTATTGAAAAACATCCTTGCCTTATGAAATGCTTTTTGCTGTTTCCGAAATTCCCTTAAATATATAAATATACACTGAAAACTCTCTCTCTCTCTCTCTCTCTCTCTCTCCGTCCAGCGCATGCGCAGAGTTGGCTATCGTAGAAAAGGCTAAGCACCGCCCACTGTATGTTCAATCAGGAAGTCAACGAGCTTGTGATAGGTTTCTAATCTCTGGGTACAAATGGGCGCCGTACGACATATAAAAATAGGACCCGCGAGCAGATCGTGCCATAACAGTTGCTATTTTTACCTGTGAATAAAACGCTATACCATCAAGCATGAACACTTCCGGTCAGCCAGGACTCTACTGCTCCCGACAGGTGTTTGAAGTCGGCGACCCCTCTGCAGGGGCTACAGTTGAACTTTTCGGAGCCGCCGACCAGAACGAACTACTTTCAACGGAATCCATCCATTGCAGAAATTTGTGACGGCGAGAAAGCACCGGTGGAAACATCCACATTTGAAATGTAAGTAGAAATAATTACGTAATAATTTAAAAACTAGATTGTGAAATGTGATTTAAATTGATTGTCATTCTCGATATATATATATATATATATATATATATATATATATATATATCGTATTATTCAGTGCTTAAACTTTGCAAGTGTTAACTAATTTTATAAAATTCCATAATAAACCCATTTCAAATGAAGACTGTCCGACCGGGCTCCAGATCCGGTGTCGGCAGACGATGCATAGTACCCCCAGCTAATCTTCCTTTTGAACCCGTCCAGCGGTCTTGAGTTCGAGACCTCCATTTTATTTATGTGGCCTATATTTATTCGCGAACTTGTTATTTATTTTAGTGTTCCTGAGAATATCATTCAGAGAGTGAATTTTGTTTATCAAATAATTACGTGTGAACTTAAAAATTTATTGAAAGTTCTACAGGTAGGCTCTTAGAATTACTAAAATTTTAAAAGTAGGAAATTCCTGCGGTCTCCGGTTCGTGACCCGGTGATAGTAGGCGATGCGTAGTATGCATAGCTAGGATAAATGTATCAGGTCATCCCATAAGTAATGTCGTTTTTTAGATCGGAATTTGAAGGACAAAAAAAAAACTCAACTGAAACTTTTTAATCTAGTATATATTTTCCATCGGAATCAATGACACTCTGCCAACGTCCTACAAGCTTTTGAATGCCATGTTTATAAAATTCAGGCGGTTTTGAGGCAAAAAACGTACAAAGACTGGTGTGCAGGTCATCTAAAGAAGTATAGTTTTGCAGACTCCTGAAGTTTTGCAGACTCCTGAAGAGATGATAATCTGAAGGCGCAAGGTCTGGAGAATATTCCTAACCAATTTACTCTTCACGGTAGACGAATATTTGAACGTGAAAAGTAAATTGGTTAGGAAGAACGTTGAAACGTTAGGAATAACCTGAAAAGTAAATTGGTTAGGAATAACGTTGCAAAACAGGAACAAGCATGTGTCTACAGCATTCCCTGTAAAAGTTGTGATTTAGTATACGTGGGAGAAACTGGAAGAAATATTGAAACCCGTATTAAAGAACACAAATATGCCTTCAGAAGTTGTAATACTAATAATGCCATTTTTTGTCACGCCAGCCAAAATAATCATGCTATAGATTGGGAATCAAGTAAGGTACTTCATAAATGTAATAATTATGTCAAAAGAAAAATAATAGAATCTGTATGTATAGAAAAAGTAGATAATTTCTTAAAGGTCTCTGGATTGTTTCCTTACTCGCTTTTAGTTCATTCGATTATTATTATTATTTGGGGGGGGGGTAAAATGGGGGGTAAAATGTAAATGGAATAATAAACGTAAAAGTAAATGTAATAATGGAAGTAATAAATGTGGAAATAAATATAAATGCAACAGATGTAATAATAAAGGTAATATTATATATTTAATAATTAGGGTAAAGGTAATAACAATAAATGTTAATTACTGCATTTATTGCATTTTTTATGTCAAAATATTAGAATCTGTATGTATAGAACAAGAAGATAGTTTTAATTTGTGCGAATGTAATATAAGCGGGACCCTGTAATAAAATGCCCTTCCGGTGTCGGAAGAACGGTATCTAGCCTAGGTGCGAATTTTTCAATGGTCTCCGAATTGTTTCCTTCTCGCCTTTTTCATTCGTTTTTCGGTTTATAAGTTGTATATAATAAACAACAATGTAATAACCAATATAATAATAAATTTATAATTTCTGTAATAAATAATAATGCAATATTAAATGTAATAAATTTAATAATAAATGTAATAATTATGTAAAAAAATAATAGAATCTGTATGTTTAGAACACGAAGATAGTTTTAAATTTGTGCGAATTTACTTATAAGCGGGTCCCTTTAATGAAAATGTCCTTCCGGTGGCGGGAGAACGGGATCTAACCTAGGTGCGAATTTCTTAACGGTCGGACCCTGGACTGTTTTTCCCTCTTTTTTTGGTTAATTCATTTTTCTGTATCCACCCGAGGAGGATGCCAGTGGGCATCGAAACTGTTGTGGAAATAAACTCTGTCTATTAGAGTGGGTTTTTATTTTCATATTTTGACCTTCACGTAGAAAAAAGTGGTGTTTTGCATTTATTGTTGCAATTATACATTTATATATGCTGCAGTCAAAGTGTGTAACCAGCCATTTCGCGTAATGGTTGAAACTTTTAGCCATTTCGCGAAATGTCTGTTTCACTTGGTCATTTCGCAAAATGACTAAAATCTTCAGTCATTACGCGAAAAGGCTGAAATTCTACTTTGGTCATTTCGTACAAGATCATTTGACCGGTTAGGTCAACTGTATGCCCGGTTAGATCAACTTTATGCCTAACCGGGCCTTCAATGGCGGACATCGGAATAACATTGAAGGCTCGGTTTAGTATATGAAGACCTCAATATTGAAAATTCAAATGTGTTCAAATGTTAAAATGAGTTAAAATGTGTATGTGAAGAGTGTTTCTCACTTATTAGAACAGACCTGTGGATGTATGTATGTTTTAGCAGATTTAGTTAGTTAAATAAAGGTTTCCAATTTTATTGTGATGTTTGTTATTTCTTTGAATTCATGACAAAAGTCATTTTAGCCATTTTACCAAATGACCAAGGTGGAATTTCAGCAATTTCGCGTAATGGCTGAAGATTTTAGACATTTCGCGAAAAGGCTGGTTACCCACTTTGACTGTAACATATATACGCGTAAAATATCACACAATACATCGAGTGCGCACAAACGGGAACCTTTTTTTTTATCTGCATGCACACCATTTCATCATTCAGCTCAGTGTGGCAAGGTTCGAATAATTTTTAAAATTTATAAATTCATTTCCACGTGCCATGTGTAAGAGAAATGAAAGACAGTATATGCTACAAGTGTTACTAAAGTACCTCTGGAATCGGTAGGGATTCTAGACAATTTCGGGGATATGCAGCTGTTCGAGAAATTTTACAATAATAGAGTCGTTCAAAGGATGACCGCCCAGTGAATTAAAGTAGTACCTTCTTTTCCTATTTTTTAAAATAGATAGCTATCCAATGAATCCCTTCGCCCCCAATAACATCTATGTTGACAATAATTGCACCGCAGTCTCTCGTAGTTGGCAGTTTCAATGTTCCATTCTTCGCAAACACACCGATAAATTTGGAGCGTGTGATTCGGTCACTTTTCATTACTCTCTGAAGTGTATTCGCATCCATTTTGAAAGTCAGTGACTACACTCCTGAGGCGATCGATTTCTATAAGAGCTTGTGATTCGAGGTATACTAATACACTAATGGGCGCGTCAATAGTCTTGGCGAATTCAAATCTGACTAAGATGTTCCCATTCTGCTGTGGACTTAGTGTATTTACACTAGCAGATAAGTCAGTAGTGATGTCAAAAGGATAAAGGTTAAATTGATCGATGAATTCTTTCTGCGTTACCCCAATTCCAAGCTCATCACAAGCACCGACAATATGGGCCAGATTGCTATGTGCTCTCGCCCAAAGCGGGAACACAGCGTCTGATGAATAATCCGTAGCAATTAATCCGCATAACGCAACACCATTGACGTATAGAGTTATGTTTTTAATGCCAAAATTCTCGAATGTAAAGGCGTTCTGTTTATATTTTCCATTTACCGATGCGTGTTCCTGAATTCCAATTAATAGCGTTTTAGATAGAACTCCCAGGGCGATGTTTTCTATCTATTTCGAGGCTAACCCTGCGGGACCGTGTACAGCTTGATCTGTACTCTGTTAATTGGGTATTTTGCTGTGGCATGTAGTAAATTTTTCACAATTTCTATTTGTTTTGGTGAACTTAATTTCACTCGCCATACGCGAAGGTACGTTTCCATAACATGAACCACAACGGGTTTTGCGCCCTCATCTTGATCAGCTCCCAGATTTATACAGATCTCAGGATTCGTGCGAGTTAGCTTTATTTTCATGTCGATGCCGTTCATAAGTAGTTTCTCCTGGAATGTGAAGTCTGTATGCTGGCGTCCAAAACATTCGTATATCTTCTTTTTAGAATTTTTAAATTTATCCTCTATACTACTTACATATTTAGTCTGATAATAGCCCTCGGCAGTTAAAAATGTATCCTTCGCTTCTTTTGAAAAGTTAAAGACATTTTCCAGATAGGCTCGTAGGTGATAATAACCCGTTCCTGCCGAGATGTTGACCTGGTTTTAAAATACATCACAATGGTTGAATATGGAGTGTAGAAAGTTTGTTTCAGGAAATACAACACATTTATCATCGCAGTCCGTTCCATCGGAATGGTCTATACGTAGTTTAGCGTACATGTGTATGCAACTTGGATCAAAAAAGTAAGGGCCTGAGCTGGGTATCACAAATTCTATAGGAGCACCACTCGAGGCACTAATTGTGTTTAATCGATTAATCGTAATAAAGTCACTGTGCTCGAGAGAAACTTGTGATGGGGGCATGTCAAAGAGGGACAGCTCCGATTTACAAAATTGTGAGCTACACGGATGGACGAAGCGTGCTCTGACGAGTCAGAAATAGTGCCACCTCTCTCGACAAGTGGTAAACAGCCTATGATTCGTGAGAGCAAAGTCCTTAGCGTATAACAGTTAAAAAAATTATCAACCATAAGTTTCATTCTCTTAGAACACCTCTTCCGGACGACCCTCTTCTTCCCATGACCACGCATTTTTCTCTTTGCATCTTTGATGATTTTGTCACTTGTACGTTTTAATTGCTTTTTTAGAGCTTCTTTAGGTCTGGCCCCCGCCAATGTCTTCTACCTTATTAAAACCTGATTGTAGCGCCTTCCTCCCGAGGAATCTGGCGCCCCTCTTCAACAAAGGAACAGCCATACGCAGTATGGTTGAAAAAATAGATCCAAGCCCACTCCCATGCTGGTATCTCACCCCTCGATAGATTGTGAAAGGCCTTCGCACCATTACAACTCAGTGCGACGAAAGTGCAACTTCACTGTTAAGCTCCCGTCGCCGAATGGGAAACTTTTTTCTCAATCGTTCATATATATATTGATATTCGTTAATAGGTTAGTGGTGACATTCACATAATGGGGTTTGTCATATAATGCTCAAGCTCTTCCCTCTATGGTTGGGGATGTGAGCGATGCGCAGCAGACGTTCCTTGGTATCCCCAACAAACTGGTGCTCCACGATACTCCTGTATATATAGCACATGTCTGGGGGTGTATAGCCATCGCCCAATTTCTTCAATTTCAGCTGATACATTAGGCTGGACAAGTCATGTTTTGTCTCGTGAAAGGTATCTCTTTGGAGTGCTGCTCTATATCGACCCCTAGGTTGTAATTTTGAACAGTACTTTGTCTTTAATATTTCTATTATCCTGTGTTTTTAGGGTCAGAGCATGTGCAGGGGTTTCTTTGTTTACGAGTTCGTATACTGAATCAGCCGTAAGTGTTGAGCTCTTTAGACTTCCGTTTAAGTCTCTCACAACATCCTCGGCCGCCCCATAACGACACGGGCCTAGTGTTACTCCTATAGCGTAATACAGTGCCTCCCCACTCCGGGGGGGCGCGCATGGTTTCATCACTAATTACCCCTGCATTTCACACTCATCACGATCTCTGAGAACCGTAAAAACGGGTTCTTTATAATCAATATTTAAGAAGCTGGTGGATAGCTGAATTTCTCATATCCCCACATCATACGAATCATGTTCCACTTCAATGGGCCAATGGAGTTCTGTTACAAAGTTTGCCAGGGTGTTATTAGGATGTACAGACAAAGAAGAAGAGGACGGGAGTGTGACAAAGAAGTGGTTAGGCGCCATGTTGCATGCTATTTAAGCTTCATTATTGCATCAGCTTTTATATAGGTGTTGAAGCTTTCTGAGTACCCTAGCCATTTTACTAGGTACATTTTTCTCTTGAACCTCTGCTGCCTAAAATTTTTTCAATTTTAAAAACATTTTTTCATAAATTAAATGTCACTTTCTGCAACTCCTCACGGTAAAAGACTTCTGCGATTTCTTCCCCATTCACATCTTCAACGTAATGCAGCATTATCTCACCTTTAGGCCTCATAGCCCTAATTTTAAAAATCTCACGTGTCCATCCTTGCTCAAATCCCTTCGCGAATTTATTTCCCGAACGCGATAGCCTTACATAATCATTGATTTTGAAGCATGTAGAGTGTGGCGGTGATCTACGAATATCTCTTCTCACCTCACGCTCTGTGGGCGTACGTCTTTCTAAAACCTCGTTAGGTGTTGTCCCAATTTTGGGATGGTGTGAACGGTTGTATGATGAGGCCAGTGATTCCACAATGCCTATATATCTGTATGTGTTTTTATGTGTAAAATAGCGATGCATACTTTCCTTTATGGTACGTTGAACTCTTTCAGCTAAAGAGGCCTTATGTATAGAATTGCTAGTGTAGTAACTGATATTAAACTCTGTCAGCATGTTCTGAAATGCTCGGCCTATAAATTCTTTCCCATATCAGTACAAAAATAGCCTGGAATCCTGTTTTCTCTCAACATCAGCGTTGTGGTGGCTTTAGCAACTGTTTCAGGCGATTTATTTCTCAGAGGAATTAGCCACAGATATCTGGAGAATACATCTATTATGAATAGGATGTAGCGGTAGCCATCTTTATACACTGAATATCTTTGCATGTCTGTTAAATCCGTTTGCGAAATAGAGTCAATCGATGCCGCTGTTGTCTTGGCTGTTTTAAACCTTTTTCTCACTGGCTTACGAAGTGTATAGGCATACTGCTCCTGCAAAAACCTCTCAACATCTTTTTTCCCTCCTCCATCATTGTAAACACCTCTGTACAGTCTATCAACACCGCCGTAGGAGGCTGGGCTAGAAATGTCATAATAGTGTCTTCTTAATATCTACAGATCTACAGAAGCTAAGGCTAACAAAGACCCTAAGATCCACTCTAAGGTTAGCCCGAGAGAAAGGAAAGAGTAGGGGGTTAAGAGAAGAGAATAAGGGGCTAAGTAAGTAGCAACACCTATCACTCGTGGGTTAACATTCATTCAGAAAAAGAGAAAAAAGACTCACCATCATCATCCGCCGGCCACTGCCGACAAGTCAAAAAAATAGTCGGAGAGAATAGGAAAGATTGCAGAACGGTCCTCTACTCCATAGGGAGGTAGAACCCACTCTGCCGGAAAAAGATGAAAAGAAGTAAAATATGAACGTTTACAAACCATGCAATACATTCTTAACTCAAGAACAACACATTCTTAACTCAAAGCAACACATTCTTCCAGCTGTTGTAAACCGATCCTCCACTCCATAGGGAGGTAGAGGATGCAGCCCACTAGGATGGAAAGGTGTGAAAGATGAAAAGAAGTAAAATAAGAAGGCATTACAACACATTCTTATCTCAAACACTATCATACCATACAAACTACAGACATGCAATAAAGAGAGTTACAGACATGCAATTAAGGAGAGAAGAAAAAAAGTGGGTTAATTTACTCAACAAGCTACAACTAAGTTCGTGTTAGTCTAATTTTTTATTTTTTTTGGCTGGCATATCACACGCTGGCATGTCACAAGCTGGCATTAGACGTCAACAGACTCATCCCCGATTGCGACCCCCAGAGCTCCTGTTGCCAATTGTTTTATTATTTTAAACAACGTTAATATTTTTAGAATGTCTATCTAGACGGTTTTTAAACACATTAACGCTGGTAGAGTTTACGACGGGCGCGGGAAGATTATTCCATTTATCAATTACTTTAAACTTAAAGAAGTTTTTAGGATATTAGTAATGAAACGTGTGCCACGCAACTAAAATCCGTTATTACGAGTATTGCTATTATCGAAAGTGAACAGTTTGTCAAAATTTACGTTATCGATGTTATTAACGATTTTGAAAACTTCAATAAGCCAACCCCTTAATCTCCTAGTTTCGAGTGAATGCAAGTCTAACTCTTTAATTCTATCTTCATAAGGCTTGTTGCGCAATGACGGAATTAGTTTCGTGGCACGACGCTGAATCCTTTCTAACCTATCAATATCCTCACGCAAATACGGGCACCAAAACTAAACGGCATATTCTAAATGGGGCTTGAATAGGGACTTGTAAAGGGGCAATATAATATCCTTCGATTTAACTTTGAAATTACGCGCTATGAAGCCTAACATCCAATTAGCTTTTGCGCAAGACTCTAGGCACTGGTTCCTAATTTTGAATCCTTAAAAACGCGTACGCCTAAATCTACTTCCTCTTCAACGCTCGCTAACTCTCTATCATCCATCGTGTACGTGTAATTATTGTTACGAGAACCTATATGCAAAACTTTACATTTGTCTACGTTAAATTGCATCTGCCACTTATCCGTCCACTCCATAATTCTATTTACATCATCTTGGAGCCTATTTCTATCGTCCTCGTTAACAACCTTATCGCCTATTTTAGTATCGTCCGCGAATTTTGACACGTTACTATTCAATCCTACATCTATGTCGTTAATGTAAATTACGAATAGCAATGGGCCTAACACTGAACCCTGAGGGACACCGCTACCTACATCCAACCACCCCGATTCAGTACCATTAACAACGACCCTCTGTCTCCTAGCACGAAGCCATTCCTCTAACCAGTTAGCTAACTGACCGCGTATACAGTGCGCTTTAACCTTCGCAATTAATCTTCTATGCGGAACTGTATCGAATGCCTTTTTAAAATCTAAATAAATAACGTCAGCCGCTCTATGCCTATCGTATTCGCGCACTATTTCGTTATAAAATTCTAACAAATTAGTTAAACAAGATCTATGCCGTCGAAACCCATGCTGACTACTATTAATCTAATCTCGACTTTCTAAGTGATCGATGGTACGTTCCCTAACGACGGATTCCAAAAGTTTACCGACAATTGACGTTAAGCTAATGGGCCTATAATTGCTAGCTACTGTGCAGTCGCCTTTTTTAAAAATAGTCGTAACGTTAGCTAATTTTAAGTGTTCAGGAATAATCCCCGTTTCGAGTGACTGATTAAAAATCTTCGTTAAGGGGCCTACGATAACGTCTTTCAAATCTTTCAAATGTCTGGGACAAAAAGCGTCATGGCCTGGAGCCTTGCTAACTTTTAGCCTATCGATATAATGCGCAATCTCACCCTTATAAACAGTTATTTCATCCAAAATAGTCTCGCTAATAAATGGAACGATATCGTCCACGTCGGGGACATTATTTACGTCTTGTACGGTAAAAACCATCGCAAAAAAGTTATTGGAAATACCCGCCATTGCCTGAGCATCAGAAGCCAAAACCAAATCCACTAGAGGGCCTATGTTATCTTTTATCGGCTTACGATTATTAACATATTCAAAAAACTTTTTTGGATTATGTTTACTATCCGCAGCTATAAGTATCTCTAAATTACGCTTAGCATTCCTAACTGATCTTTCAATCTGACGTCTAAGCTCGATATATCTATTAAAGTTAGCTGCCGTGCTATTGCGCTTATTAAGTCTATACGCTCTGTTACGCTCGTTTATGAACTCTCCTATTTCCCTAGTCCACCACTTGGGCCTACCATGATTTCTAGCACGCTTGGACCTACCATGATTTCGAGCGCGCTTGGGCCTACGAGGAATAAACTCCCTTTCAATATTCATAAAACTTTCTTTAAACGCCTCCCAATGCAAATTTGTGTCATTACCCATAAATAAGTTATCCCAGTCCACTACTCTCATCCTATCCGCAAAACTACAAAATTGGTCCTACGAAAATCAGGGACTTCTATTACGTTACTATCCTTAGTGTTTTCTATCAATAACTTAAACCTAAGAATTTAATGATCACTACATCCTAAACTCTCACGTACTTCTAAACCTTCGACTGTATTTTCGTCGTTCGTTGGTTCGGTAACCATCTGTCGTAAAACATTATCTTCCAGGAACTCAATCAATTTCAAACCCTCCTCATTACCAGTAAAAGTCTCGTAATTAACATTAGGGCAGTTAAAGTCTCCGACAATTATACTATTCCGATTGTCAATAAAGTTACCAAGAAGTGAGTAAAATCTAGTATCGGTATCGAGGGGTTGAACGGGAGGTCTATAAACAACAACAAAATTAAAACAACTAATACGCGCCCTAACTTCAACACATATCGCATTAATTGCTGCCGGAAAATCTATCTTAACCTCGATAGCTCTCAGGGAATTACGAATGTACAGCAAAACACCGCCACCAATCCTATGTAACCTATCATTAGTAAAGAGTTTAAAACCTGGTATATCAAATTCCCCCAACAAGTCCCGAGTCACGGTATTTAACCACGTTTCAGTGATAGCAACTATATCGTAGTTACCGGAATAAATTATCGCCTGAAATTCGTTTAATTTATTTCTAATACTACGCGCGTTACAATAAAAGACGTTTAAGTAGGCTGACCATATTTCCTTGAGACAAAAACGGGACACTGGGATGGCAAAAAAGGGACGGGGGTTATGTAATATTCTGTATTCATGAAAAAGTAAGTACATAAACCGGGACAAAATTGACATTTTTATTAAAACGACGCGACGGCCAGGAAATATAAAACAAACGGTACTGTACCGTTCAAAACGGTAGTATGGTCAGCCTACGTTTAAGTTATTTTTATTTTACCACGGGACGGCGTTTTAAACTATTTTTCACGTCGGGCCCGCGTTCCCCGGACCCACAATGTTTAAAGAAGGCTTCGACCTATACAGCTTTCGTACGTTTTCGTCAATTAACCTACCTAGCCTAGCATTCCCTATTTCATTAAAATGCACCCCATCTTTTATAAAAAGGCTAGGATCACTGAATTTGGACCACAGCTTTACGAAGGGTACATTTTCCTCGGCACAAATCTCTTCTAATTTAGTATTCAAAAATATCGTTTTAGACGTAATCCTAAGACCCAAAGTGTGCCTAGGGGTAACACCTAGAACTAAAGATCTATCTGACTTCGCCTTTAGGGACCTAATTAACCCCCTATATCTCTCCAAAAGGTCAGGCACTCTCGTATCGGGCATATACGAGTCGTTGCCCCCTACCATCGTCACGAACATCGAGTGACGGGAGGCAACGTCAATCCTATCCACTTCGTCTCTAACTCTGTCAACCCTGGCCCCTGGGAGACAGACCATCCTCCTCTTGGTTGGATGCCGTTCAACGAACTCCGTGTCCATATGGCGCACTAAAGAATCCCCAATTAAAATAGTTTCCCCCTCATTCATGTCCCTTTCCAAATGGGCGAAAGGGTTCGAAACCTCGATAGGGGTGGGATTCCTATCACCTAACGTACGGTCCTAGCTCCTCCCTTAACTTCTCTAAATCCCTCCCCATCTACTAATTTCGGACCAACCTTAACTCCTTCAACTCTATCCAACCTTCCCGATAAGCTACCTCAACTAGAAACTACGTAGGTTACGCACCTCACCCTTCAAATTACTAACGTCTTCAACGTTAGTATTGGTTCGGGTTTCGTCAACCGTAGCCCTACTCCTGCCCTCATCAAGCGTAGCAAGTCTTTCCGTTACCTCACGTACACTGCGTTTTATGTCAACTATTTCCTCCCTTAAATCGCAAAAGAAACAAACTGATCTCTCGGTAATCGCCATAGGACCGCCGTTATAATCTTTAAAATCCATATACCACCGGTTTACCCCATATGTAACACACGACGCTTTCTGCGACGGCATCGCGCAAGTTAAATTAGTTTATACCGGTTACAAGTATAAGTTAAATTAAGCCGGCACGCTATGAAACTTCTAAATCGCTAAAAACCACTAATATTCAATTACTTAACTATAACAATGTGAATATAAACGCAAGTATATAAAGTTCAAAACTTTCCAAAAGTAAAGTTATTAGCAATATGCAAAAGTAGAAGCAATATCAGAGAGCTCAGGAAATGCGTCCATTCGGTACAGCCATTTGCTTATTTTAGAGGTACGTGGAAAGGGTTGACTATTGTTGTTTGGTCTCTTCTTTCTCTTCTTCAGAGATGCTACCACTGGGGGTGATGGCATGCTCAGTTGTGGCACATGCGAGGATTGTTCCAAGTCTTTTAACCTATTCAGATTTCCTATCAATATTTTGGGTACATTTATTTGTTGTAGCCTTGCTTTAATATGCTTCCATCCTGATGGTGAGGGCCTATCCCACTTTCTCACCAGGTCATGGCCGATGTCAACGATATTCGAACCCTGTACCCTTGTTCCTTCCACAATGACCTCGCCTGTATCGGTCCACTGTAAGATGGGGTCCTCACTCAATAGATTATAAAGACTTAAGCCTTTATTCCTCAACGTATGTGGTAGACTGCTTTTCAATACATGTTCGATATGTTGTGGGGGCGCACCGTTATTCTTTGGTTGGTCATCTCTAACGTCGGCCCTAGGTCCTATGTCGCCATGTTCATCGTTGTCTGCGCTGTGCCTAATAACCACGGGGATCTCTGTTGGATTCTTATAATTTTCAACTCGTGAAGAAATTTCTGCAGAGTTTCTTGGTATAAGATTCTTTTCTCATCAGGTGACTTTCCACTGTTTAATAGGTCTAACATTTCACTTTCCATTCTTTTAAGCCTGCTTTTATAGGGTTCTAGAAACGTAACTGCACTCTTTGAGCTTTGCAGTGAAGCATACACCTCGTGCGGAATCACTATCACTTTCATTATATTAATCTATTCAGTAAAGGTTCCAAAACTGAAAATAAGATGGGGAGGAATGAACCCCCTCTTTGTACAATAATTCGCTTTTTCTTCTCCATAGTTTGACTTTTACGAGCGAGCATACGTATTATGTTCTTGTAACGGCGTAGGCGAGAATTCTGAGGGGGTTTCATTGGTACATTACATTTTATAACATTAAGACAGATTTCACATAAGCATTTTAAAAAGTCGGAGTCAATATTTTTAACAAACATCTGTTGCAATGCCCGGGGCAGTCGATGATAGATTTTTATTAATTCATGGTATTTCTTTAGCCTCTTTGTCATTCTGGAATATACACAATTTCAGGGTCGTTTTGGAATATATTCGTTCTTAGAAGCACTCTAAATGTGTTTTGCGGGTGAAGGTCACAAAGCAAATATCTGTAACTTTGACTTCTAGCTTCTTTATAAACTTCCAAAACGCCTTACGCAGATTCGGGAACATTTGATTGGCTAACACCCTAGTTTGTGACACATCTCTACGTTGCACGAATAAGACTAGATATTGTGTATTTAACGACACATCGCGCATGTATCTATTTTTGAAAAATAGATTCTGATTGATGAAGAAAACGCTTATGTTAAGATGGTGGGAGAACAGTGTAAATGTCTCGGCAAACGTTTTATCCATTTCTAACATGAGATCATCAATTACAATGACTGTATGTTCATTTCCCTTTAACGAATTAACGTCATATTCGCTTTTGTAGAAAAAAGTATCATCTTGGTACTCGTTGAACACTGATTGGTACGTTATCTTTAATGATTTTAAGCATAAACACAGTTTTACAACATCCTGTAGGGCCAGATATAATACATGTGGACGGACTCGTGAACCTGAATTTTTCTACAGAATTCATCTCTAACACGTCACACCCCTAATTGGAACATTTACAAAATATAATAAAAATTTAAGTGGTGTTCCTTATATTCTACAGTCTTGTTTTTCCTCTTCTTCAACAGAACCGTGAATGACGACGAGGTACAGTATCATGTCCCCATCATCGATATTACAGACGACCCCGATGACTATAGTTGTGGTCACAGATTACACCCCTGCTGACGAGCCCACACCAGCGACACCTGTAGCACCAACACGCGACAGTTCAAAGCGGAGAGCAGCAGTTTCTCATTCTGTAGAGGATGGTATAACATTCGAACTTGTGCGCACCGCCGCCCCCACCCCAGCCCTGACTAGAAATCGGTATATAGTCAGGGTTGACCCTGGAACCCTGTATAACAACGGTGTTGAACACGGTCTGCGACGCGTAGCTGAACGTATTGTGGAGTTTGCCCTTCAGAACAGCGACGAACGTGAAGTCAGGACGAGGCTGTCCTTTGGGTTCGGGTCAGATGACGGGGATGTAGATGATTTTTGGGTAGTAATACCATTCAGACGCTTGGCAGCTGTAGATATAGATTATATTTTGAGCCGTATAATGCAAGCCTCTCAAAGTAGTACAAACTTCAACATGGACAACTTCACGATAGATATTGACAGAATATTCCGAGTTGCGGGTCATAGTGCCACACCTTATACTCTTAACTTCAATTCTCAGGCTATTTACAGAAAACATATAAACTCCTATCGTGGTTGTGGCTTTATAGCATTAGTCTTGGTTCATATGTTTACTGTGCTAAATACACGGACCCAAAAAATTTGGTTGCCTTCGGTTGTGCAGCGTGCTCATAAACTGGCTTCAGATTGCAAGCTTGAGTATGAGTATGATATGGGTCCTGAAGAGCTGAGAAAGGTAGAGCACGAAATGAACGTTCGTATAGTTGTATTTGGAATGGATGATCGTCGTAGGACTGTGTATGTTTTCAAAAGCTGTGTGAGAGATCGTACAAGGCCCCTACTTATTTTAGGATTGTCAGGAACAACGTATCTCCCCATCCGTAATATAAGGACTGTCTACGCGAGTTATGATAAAAGTCGAAAATATGGAAGGCTTCATGATTTGTGTAAGGGATGTCTCGAGTTTGCGGATGATATAGTGAAACATTGTAAGGAATGCCACATATGGTGTGCGTGATTGTTTTGGAATCTCCTGCGGAGTGAGGTTTGGTCCTCATTCCCTCCATCGATCGATGTTTGATATCGTGACTGATTCATGAGTTGAATGTAGTACACACGATGTGAAGATGGGTGCTTTGGTCTAGGGCTCTAATATAGGGTTATCAGTTCCTTCTGTTAAAGACTTAATGCGTCTCGTGAAAGCTGACGAATTACGCTTGCAGAACCGTAGTAGTTTTCAAGGTTGCAAAGCTAAGGACTTGCATCTCTGTACCCGAAACTCGAGTCATTCTTCCAGCATCAGTCCCAAAATGAGAATTGAAACATTAGAATATGTACAAGAATGTAAATATCTAGGGTCGAGCCAGCACCAGCTCTTTGAGTTACGAGTCGCGTATAAGAAGTTTGCGTGGATCTAAAGTTGCTGTCTTTCACACATGCATAAGTACTGTATTTACGGACATCGGTACTGAGTGATGTGTATAAAAATGTACATTTAGTATCCTACATGCGTCTTTCGATCTCACAAGTGATTGTTAATATATACAGTATATATTAGGGTGCATCGAAAAAATCAATTTTTATAATTTAATGAATGGCGGGTGCGCAAAACATGTGAATAATCTCTACGAACCTATATTCTAAGTTTCATTAGCCTACGACATGGGTAAGTGCCTGCGAGATGACTTTGAAATTATGAAACAAAAAATCGCTGAAAAAGGGAAATATTTTTCAGTTATCCTCCCGTTTTCAGCGAATAGCAAAATAAATTTGGCATATATTGATGTTTTGCCTAAATGGACACTTTTTCGTAATTAAATTATCTTTAAAATGAAATGTTTACTTGTGTGGTGTAACATTTAGCCACTTTTTTCCAAAAAAAATCAGAAAAAAATGTTGCCCAGAGCTTACCACGAGGAGGTAGTTACACATTAAGCTCCACCCTCCCTCCCTCCTTCTTATAGTAACTAACTAAATTGCATAATCTTTCTTTGTGTTAAATGATGGCATTATATCTCTTGATTTTAAAGTTGCTTTAATGAAGCCATCTCTTCGGGAATATCCAGAAACGTTTTTAGAGGCCTCTGTCACCAACTTAATATGACGTCCTACATTTTGTGAATGGCATGGGAAACGAATGTAGTCAAACTTTGAAAAATCCTTGGAGTGAACCATTGATTCTAAGTCACTCGTTTTAATTTGTCTGGTGATAGGTGGTTCGGTCTTCTGTATATTACGCCAGTCAATCAAATCAATATAATAGTTGGCTTGAAAGTTCACCATAGGAATCTTGAAGGTTCTTACTTGCATGTTATAATCATTTTGATTTCTCGCTGAAAGCACTCTTCTAATTCCTAGTTCTCTTATATGAGCTCGTTCATCGCCCATCATTGCCAGAAGTATATTTTCTGGATGGGCAAAGTACCCATTGCGTTGGATAACATCCTCGATTATTTTTCGTTGACTTGCCGGAAGATAGCTTGACAGCGTTATCATTCTGTAAATATGCTGAGGTCCGTTAATGCATGATGGGAAACATTTAGTATAGAACCACATTGGACAATATACTTTAATTACGAATGTTGCCAATGTTTGAAGATTCGGAGAAGGAATTTCTGTTCCAATATACAGACGTAGAATTCTTTCGGCAGTAGTTAGCCAGCGTGCATGCGATACTGGACCAAGTCGACGATTTGCTAGTTCGTCTGGACAATAACCGTTTGAAACTGCTATACTGAGATCGTACAACAACCTTTGGTCTGTGCTTAAATCCTCGCACCTTTCTATATTTGGAAGTGCAGGTAGATCAATAGGCTCAAAATAGCAAACTGGAAGTGATTTGCATGTTTCTATCGCTTTGCCAATAAATCCGGAATAACTTCTCGGACCTGATGATAAGCCATCAATGTGCGTAAACAAATGGCAAAGTAAAAGTTCATTACAATGGAAAAGGCAAATGAACCAATGTAAAGGTCTTCCTAGGCTTACCTCAAGATGTTTTATTACACCTCCCTTTATTCCAGTGTTTACCTTTGTTCCATCACATCTAATACATAGCAAAGCGTCAGTACTAATTTCTCGATCAATTAAAAAGTTCAAAATTCCTTTGTGTATGCTATCTGAATCTCCTGAAATAGGAGAAATGTGACCCAAGTATTTGGAATTCGGTTCCTGTAATAAAACTATATGTTCTTCGGAAGTCATTTTCGGGTAAAATTTATTCCCTTTTTTTTCTTGAACTAAAGTACTATCTTTTCCACCATCAAAGTAAAGACCTTCGAGAAATCCAATCTGTTCACCGTGTATGCTGCTTCTATACTTTTCTCTTTCTCCTCACTTTCGATTTATCAATTACGCTAGACATATTTTCCTTTCTCACAATTCCACAATCTTGCAACACTGCTGGTGCAAGAGCTGCTGCTGATCTGTCCGATATATTATATCTATCTGCCTCTCTAACTAAGCTAGGCAAAGACGTTCTCATTTGAGACGAAAGTCTATCTTTTTGTGGTTTGATTATAGAACAGCAAGATTCTTCCTTTTGCCGATTCTTTTTTACGTGTGGAACATCATCTCTGCGATCGGTATTACTGTTTTCCCTCATCAACTGTTCATTCTTTCTTTTAGCATTTTCCCTCAAGCGTCTAGTTTTGTCCATGTCCACTCCCCCAATAGCCATGTTTCTTTTAGTTCTTTGATCCGCAAGAAACTTTTTTTCTTCTACGGGTACCGTCCTGCCTTTTTCACAACTGCAATTGTTCAGATCTTTGCATTTACACGTACAAATATCAAATAACATTTCCTTTGCCTCAGTTTTAAACTTTTCTAGTTTTTCTACATATATTTTTGTGTTCTGTGATTTATTTAGCAGCTGATATTCAATTTTATAGTCAATGATTTTTTGCTCAATTCTTCTTGATGACATCACAGGCAAAGAAGCTTTACTCCAAATTGATACAATTTCATTGCTGGTATCCTTTGCAACCTGTTTATTATCGTTATTAGATTCCTTTAAAAAAAAATAATGTTTCATTACATCAGCTTGAGTTGGCAACAAATATGTTTTCAAGGTACACGGTTCTCCGAACACTTTAACATGACTTTGTTCTTGTTTTTCTTTTTTCGTTACTGACCTTGTGGTCTTAGAAGGCGTCATATTATTTAGTTGAACATAATATTATAGTAATTTAAGTATACAAGAGTTAAATACTCGAATATTGCGTGAATAATAAGATCACAATGCTCACACTTTTGAAACACGTCCATACAAAGCAAATGCTGTTGGACGACTGCAGCATGGCGCCATTGTGATAAGATGACTCAGCAATCAGCATTGCTGAGACATAACATATGCAAAACCAAATGTGTAATTGTATGCCTATTGCGATAAACAACTATGAATTGTTATTCATAGTTTATTTTTCAACTTTAAATTAAAGAGATATAATGCCATCATTTAACACAAAGAAAGATTATGCAATTTAGTTGTTACTATAAGAAGGAGGGAGGGAGGGTGGAGCTTAATGTGTAACTACCTCCTCGTGGTAAGCTCTGGGCAACATTTTTTTCTGATTTTTTATTGGAAAAAAGTGGATAAATGTTACACCACACAAGTAAACATTTCATTTTAAAGATAATTTAATTATGAAAAAGTTTCCATTTAGGCAAAACATCAATACCGGGTGTCCGAGAATTATCTGTACAATTTTTGGCTGTTATTAAAAGTCAACCATGAAGTGTAGAAATTCCAGTTTTGTCCCATTTTACAGAGAAACTCATTAAGTTTTTTCTGATACCACGTTTTGACAAGTTTTTTAGAAATGTACACAAGTGACAGACATTGCTGATTTAAAAGCAAGAATCACAGCTGCTATTGAGCGAATTGATGTGGATATGCTGCAGCGTACATGGCAACATTTGGAGTATCGATTGGATGTTTTGCGAATCACTAATGGTGCACATATCGAATGTTTGTAACAACGTTACTTTAATAAAAGAAACTTTTGAAAATACAGATTCTAAATAATCTTGTTTAAGAATTTTACGTGTGTTACCAAGAATTTTATTAAAAGATGAAATTGTACAGATAATGTTCGGACACCCTGGAATTTCTAAAAAACTTGTCAAAATTGGTATCAGAAAAAACTTAATGAGATTCTCTGTAAAATGGGACAAACTGGAATTTCTACACTTCATGGTTGACTTTTAATAATAGCCAAAAATTGTACAGATAATTCTCGGACAACCTGTATATGCCAAATTTATTTTTCTATTCGCTGAAAACGGGAGGATAACTGAAAAATATTTCCCTTTTTCAGCGATTTTTTGTTTCATAATTTCAAAGTCATCTCGCAGGCACTTACCCATGTCGTAGGCTAATGAAACTTAGAATATAGGTTCGTAGAGATCATTCACATGTTTTGCGCACCCGCCATTCATTAAATTATAAAAATTGAATTTTTCGATGCACCCTAATATATATATATACACACACACACCACACACACATATATATATATATATATACACACACATACATACATATATATATATATATATATATATATATATATATATATATATATATATATACAAGGTGTTTCATAAGATGTGGGACACTTTCAGGATTGATTCAGGACCTGAAAACAATGAAAAAAGTTTACATAAACATATGCCCGAAATCGCTTTGTTTCCGAGTTACAATCCGTTATGTGTTCCAGCAAGTATCCGCCTTACCTTTAAAGGAAGTGCTCAAAATGACAACCTTGCGCTTGAATACACGCCTGAACACGTCTCGTCATAGACTGCCTGACGCGTTCTAACATTCCAGGTATTGCTCGGATTTTCTGGCATCATTGTTCTACACGTTGGTGAAGCATTTCAACGTTGTCAATGGGTGTCACGTAAACGATGGATTTCAGATGACCCCACAGATAAAAATCAAGTGGATTCAGGTCCGGGGAGTGATCAGGCCACGCAATGGGTCCTCCACGGCCTATCCATTTATCAGGGAAATGGTCATCCAAATAGTCTCTGGCTATTCGACTAAAATGAGGCGGAGCGCCGTCATGCATAAACCACATAAGACGTTGGACACCAAGAGAAACATCATCTAATAAATCACTTAAATCATTCCTTAAAAAAATTGGAATAGGATTCTTCTGCTAATCTTCCAGGCAAAACAAAACGACCGATTAAGTTGTCGGCAATAGGTCCTGCCCATACATTGATACTAAATTGTTGTTGGTGCCTTCACTGAATGATGGCACACGGATTCTCTTCGGCCCAATGATGAGTGTTGTGAAAATTGATCACGCCATTTCTTGTGAAGGCAGCCCCATCAGAAAAGAACACGGAGGAAAGAAAGAGGATCGCGAGCACACTGTTGAAGGAACCAAGTACAAAAAGCCTCTCGTGGTGGGAACTCAGCTTCAGTAAGGCCTTGTACTCTCTGAATGTGATATGGGTAAAGCTGTTGTTCCCGTAAAATTCTCCACACAGTTGTATGTCTTACACCCACTGCTGCTGCTATCCTTCGGGTGCTGACACCAGGATGTTCCTCCAAGCGACTCAGAACCCACTCTTCCAACTCAACAGTTCTGGCGCTGATTAATCTACCACCATCTGAAACTCGCTTGTTGAATGATCCTCTATCACCAAGACGCTCGTCTATTCTCCGAAAGGTCTTTTTATCTGGCAGACGACGATTCAGAAACCTTTCCGCAGACAGACGTCTTGCTGCGGCCCCATTATACTCGGCAAGTCCATACTTGAGGTGCATGTCTTCCATTTCTCTGTTTGAATGAGCCTCGATTCTCACTTCAGATGCACACTATCACTGAATAGCACAAAAACTTTTCAGGTTTTTTGTTTTCACTGGACTGCACTTATTCATGGTAAGAAGTTACGAATACGAACAGTGAAACACCGCGATACACGTCTGAGTGACTGATGGCTCTCCACTCAACGATATTGAAACATGTCACAGAGTGTACGAAACATTACAATCGGCAAGGCCATACATGAAATAAGTCTCGTACACACTCACAAACATTGTCGGCAAGCAGTGTTTGTAAATAGTTTGCAGAAAGAATTGCTGTAACATTGCTGGAACACAAAACGGGCTGTAACTCGGAAACAAAGCGATTTCGGGCGGTTCTAGGACAGTTCATACCAGGACAGCTCATACCAGGACAACTCATACCCAGACAACTCATACCCGGACAACTCATACCTAGGACAACTCATACCTAGGACAACTCATACCTAGGACAACTCATACATAGGACCAGAAAAAAAAATGAAAAATTAATGAAAACATTTATTTTGTAAAATTAAAAATTAAATTTAAACATTTAGAATTCATGCAAGTTATTAATGAAAACATTTTGAAATGAAAACATTTTTTTGTAAAATTAAAAATTAAATTTAAACATTTAAAATTCATGCAAGTATATATATATATATATATATATATATATATATATAATATATATATATATATATATATATTATATATATATATATATATATATATATATATATATATATATATATATATATATATATATATATATATATGATACACACAGACCGTGCATGGAACAAGGAACTCTTCTGGGATAATTAAATCCACTATAGTCTGAATAAGTAATGGTAAATGACAAATACCATAGTTTTTCTTTTTCATGATGCAAGCCCGACGTGGGCAACGGGTCTCTCGCAAAGAGGTCCCATAGATATAGCTTCCCTCACCAGCTATCTGCAAAGCAGACAGGATCCAGCTTTGGGACATGGATCTAGGGTTTAAAGCAGCCTAGCCCCACTACATTTAGAACCTCAATATAAGTAAAAGACTCGTTGCATTCACGTCGGATTGAATAAATCAAAGAAAGAGGGGCAACGAGTCTTTTACTTATATTGAGGTTCTAAATGTAGTGGGGCTAGGCTGCTTTAAACCCTAGATCCATGTCCCAAAGCTGGATCCTGTCTGCTTTGCAGATAACTGGTGAGGGAAGCTATATTTATGGGACCTCTTTGCGAGAGACCCGTTGCCCACGTCGGGCTTGCATCATGAAAAAGAAAAACTATGGTATTTGTCATTTACCATTACTTATTCGGACTATAGTGGATTTAATTATCCCAGAAGAGTTCCTTGTTCCATGCACGGTCTGTGTGTATCATAAAAAACTCAGGGAACCATTGGGTTCATTGAATGCCCAGTTAGGTCAACTGTACGCCCTTGACGATTGGTTAGGTTTAGTCGTGATATTTTCGTTAAAACTAACGAAAACATCACGACTAAACCTAACCAATCGTCAAGGGCGTACAGTTGACCTAACCGGGCATTCAAATTTTATCTTATGTAAATAATGGTTCTCTATTTATTATATGTTTGCAATAAATAATAAATTTGTTGTTATTGTTTTCTTATCTTATTTTGGTTAATTTGCAGAGTTTAAACTTTCGGGGTGGATATAGATGAAAAGATCAACATTGGGGTGGTAATTGTTGAAGAGAGTATGAGTTGTCCTAGGTATGAGTTGTCCTAGGTATGAGTTGTCCGGGTCTGAGTTGTCCGGGTCTGAGTTGTCCGGGTATGTGTTGTCCTGGTATGAGCTGTCCGGTCACGATTTCGGGCATATCTTTATATACACTCTTATATATAGCGGCGGGGCTGCGGGGAGTATGTGGTGAATGGACTGTACCAGACATGGGGCCTCGGCCTGGCCTCGTCCTCGAGGTCGGCCTCGGGCATATTTTGCAGGCCTAGGCCTCGAGGCCAGCTGAAAAGTGGAAAGTCCTCGTGACTTTCGTGAGACCTTAGGGAATCCTGATTTGTTTTGTTCTGTAATTTTCAACCCCGGTAGCGTTGGGGTGGAGATTCTTATGGTGGGCGCGCTCGGGATGGATAGTCTTCAGGTGAGGACCATGACCTGACAGGTGACCATATGTGGCGGCATACTTTGATAAATATTATTCAGACAGGTGACTAGTCAGGCGGTAGTCTTTGATAAATGTTATTCAGTTAGGTGACCAACGGATTAGTGACAGGTCTCTGTGACGTTAGGTACATAAATATTATATATGTCACTGAGTTCATATAAGGTGTTTGTGTTATTTATGTGTATAAACTATTGTACTGTATCTATTTCTATAACAAAAAATAGGCCGAACTAGAGAAGAATACCACCCGGTATACTGATAAGTAGCTACTAGCGTCGATAAATTGTAACCTGTAAACTTCTAAATAATATGATTTGAAATGAATATATAATCTTCTTCCGCAGCTTATTATCCCATCTTTACATGGGGTCGCTGTTTTTGGTTCGTCTTCTCCACTCTCCTCTGTCGTATACCGCGTCCTCCTCCAAGTCCTTCTCCCTGATGTCCGCCACCACACAGTCCCTCCAGCTCGTCTTCGGTCTTCCTCTTCTTCTCCGTCCCGGCAACTCCATCTCCAGCACTCTGCGCCCCACATACTCCTCCTCTCTTCTCCTGACGTGTCCATACCACCTCAGCCTGGCCTCCTGCACCTTCTTAGATGCTTCCGCTACCTTCACTGTTCCTCTTATATACTCATTTCTGACCCTATCCCTCCTCGTCACTCCACACATCCATCTCAACATCTTCATTTCAGCCACATCGATTTTTCTTTCATTGCTCTTCTTCATTGGCACAGTCTCCATTCCATACAACATTGCCGGCCTCACCACTGTTTTGAATACCTTTCCCTTCAGTTTCACTGGGACCCTCTTATCACAGAGCACCCCTGATACGTCTCTCCAGTTCTTCCACCCTGACTGTATTCTACAGTTTATCTCTCTCTCTGCTCCCCCCTCTGCATCCACTGTTGACCCCAAGTATTTAAAATACTCCACCGTCTTAACACGCTCTCCACTCAATGTCACTTCCCCTCCTCGGTCCTGCTGCACATCACATCTCATATATTCGGTCTTCTTTCGGCTAATTCTCATCCCCCTACTTTCCAACGCCTCTCTCCAATTTTCCAACTGCTGCTCCACCTCCTCTTTCGTCTCCCCACTCAACACAACATCGTCTGCATACATCATGCACCACGGCGCCTCCCCTCTAATCCTATCCGTCAACACATCGAATACCACATTGAAAAGGAAGGGGCTCAAAACTGATCCTTGGTGCAGACCAACTTCCACCCCAAAGCTCTCTGACACACCCACGCTACTCCTCACCTTAGTTGTTACTCCCCTGTACATCCCCTTGATCAGTTTAACATATAAAGTACTATACATATAACTTTAAAAATGTCTGATAATGGATAATATCAGGTGCAAATATAATCTTAATATTATTGTTATTATACGAGGGGCGGTCAGAAAATAAGTTTACACGGCATATAATTTCGTAACTAAAGAACCTACATTGTTTATGTTTGTATCAGATGAATTCGTTAATCGTTGTTGGCAAAACTGCACGTCGATTCGGCTGCCATCTACCGTACATTGGTTATATGAGTCAATTGAACATGGCGGCTCGACTGGAACAGTGCCCTACCCTACGGAGCAGTCCAGGACGTTTACGTTTAATGGTCGCTCGTAAACGTTCCAGTGTTGAACAATATACAGCTGCATTGATTGTTGAGCCATTTTGCATGACGTATGCGAGCAAAACGCCTTTGTGGTCCCAAAACACGGTAACCATCACTTTGCCAGAGAACCTCACAATCTTGAACTTCTTTGGTCGCGGGGACCCAGGGTGTTTCCATTCCATGCTGACACGTTTTGTTTCCGGAGTATGGTGATGAACCCATGTCTCGTCTCCTGTGACAATGCGCTCGAGAAATTTTTGACCACTGACAGACTCGGAATATTGTTGCAGAAATGACAGGGAACTGTTCCAGTCGAGCTGCCATGTTCAACTGACTCATATAACCAATATACGATAGATAGCAGCCGAATTGACGTGCAGTGTTCCCAACAATGATTAACGAATTCACCTGATACAAACATAATCAATGTAGGTCCTTTTGTTACGAAATTATACGCCGTATAAACTTATTTTCTGACCACCCCTCGTATTATTATCGTGTATATAATTATATAGTAATGGCATGACATAAACTTCATACCTGTAGGCCTACCGTACATGAGAAGCATCTTCCACATACGGTACAAGGTACAATTACGTTAATGATCTTTGGTACACTTTAAGACCACAATTTCTTATTGTCAAGATACATAAAAATGCAAAACTTAAAAAAAATAAGGCATCTCCAAATGTAGCTCTGTTTGCAATGCTCGCTAGAGTCGCTAATAATTATAACCATTCAGAAATTATACGATCAACACTCAGTGAGTTTGTACAATCTTGAAATATTTTGCTAGATCATCTTCACCTTCTAACTTTCTATATTATCATAAATACTTGAAATATTGAGGGTATATTAAAATGAGAAATAAGAACTGTATGAAGTGAGAAATAAAACGTTATTGGGCTTATGTATGGTGCCCAGGAAATCTAATCTTTTTCTGGCAACTGTGTCTGACTGTGTGATCCAGCAAGTATAAACACACAGCATGTCGGTTTTGTGGTGTGGCCGTGTGTAATAGATGAACATGCTTAATGCTTAATAATTCTCTTTTATTAGGTAAGCGAAGTGAGCTATGTCCTTTTTATTAATTTTGAGTAGAATCTTGCTTTTGTTTATGGATTTCAAAAAATTAAGCGATACAGGCTAGTGTGTGGCTACGGCAGGTTACCCTTGGAAGAGCTTTAGGCCTAGGCTAGGCTAGATTGTTGAGCCTTCCCAAAGCATGGAGGAGCTTATTTGTAAAAGATTTCGAAGTGAGGATCTGCACCCAGAGTTCCAAATACCGCATTCGTTATTTGCATCCGAATATCACACCTCTAGGTGCAAATACCTTCACTTTAAAAATCTTAAGGCCTCGTGGGGCCTCTCCTAAAAAGGCCTCGGCCTCGGCCTCGAGGCCTTTGAAAAATGTATGTCCTCGACCTCAGCCTCGGCCTCGGCCTCAGGCTTCGTCCCCATGCCTGGAATGTAGACAGGTTAGAAGAGACACGGATAGACAAATGTGAAATTGATTTTACTTGATTCTTAATTAAGAACAATGCATATAAAACCAGTTAATAATACTTAAACCATGAATAAGAATTAACGTTCAGGGTATGTATTAGTTTTCAATTATTATTATTATCGACATAAATCAAAAAATGCAAAGTCATTGTTATAGGTATGTTGCCATTACCATACAAGGAGTTCGATGCTGGACATGGGAGATGAACAACGATACATAATGTACATTCAATTCTAGATTACAGACGAGAAATGACTGAGTAATAGAGTAATGCACACTAATCCTAGCTTTTTATTTGTGTTCTGTTATTAATCGAGATTTCAACCTGTTTTGGAGGGAAATTACATTTATAATATTTTTTATATCCATGGGTAACTAAAATCACTCAACAGCTTCAAACCGGTGAAAATGTGATTCTTAATTAAATACGTTAGATTGATAAATAACGTATTGCGTTCTATTTCTGGAGTTGTATGAGCGGATTGCTTGAGGGGTTATAAAATATTTATTTGCCCGTCTATGTTATTGATGTTGATCTTACATTCGTAAATAAAAATAAAATGCGTTAGTTTGATTACAATAAAGTAAGCTGTAACAGGTTATATCAAATGGGTACTTAAATACTGCCGTTTTACGACAGATTTTCCGTTCTATAAGCAAATATTGCATGGTTCAAGATCTAAATACATTTCGGCAAAGAATTGATGTCCTATATGAAAATCATAAAAAGTTTCGGGTGAAATCGAAGTGACTGAAAATATGTGTACTGGGCTTTTGCCCAGCATATATAATATATATATATATATATAATATATATATATAATATATAATATATGTGTGTGTGTGTGTGTGTGTGTGTGTGTGTGTGTGTGTGTATATATATATATATATATATATATATATATATATATATTATTCGTGCACAAGAAATATTTTGGAATAAGACATCTAGAGTAGGATACTCCTCAAAATCTATCCTGTAAAACAATGATTAAAAGTTAACATGCTAAAAAAGTTTAAAAATACTCAGAAAACTGGTAAGGGGAGTAAAGTACTAGCCAAACTTCTGCTGTAGAGTTCGCATAAAGAAGGAAGTTTTCGGACAGGTTTCTGGGTTTATATAACAATTCCTGACTCTACTGCAGTGCAGAATTAGCTCCCAGATTTCACCATAATTTCAATTCGATGTGTACGATTCCTTGCACTGCGGCGTATTTTGACAAGGGTTGAGCATTTCCCGCTCTTTTCTTAATCCCGGGAAATGGGATTAAAAAACTTGCAATCCCGGGATCCCGGGAAATTCCCGGGATTAAAGAAATTAAATAAGGTTGAAGTATTGGAATAAATTAAATAATTAAACAGAAAATTTCCTTTTATTAAACAAAAACATGCTTTGATCAAAGCTTTCTAGAGACTGAAATTATTGATTTATTTGGATTATGACTTAAAATAATGCTTTACAAACTTAAAGAAGTTCGGAGTTTTGTGATGAATAATTCTACAGCAGAAAATGCTCTTTCCGACTCTATTGAAGTTGGAGGAATTGTCGCCAGAGCATTAAATAAGAAGTTTAAATTTTCTGTTCTATTACCAGTGGCTTCCTAAACATTCATTTCTTTATGATGTTCTTTACGTCGTATCTCAGGCGCAAATCTTGTTGCTCTGTGGTTTCCATTTTTTTTTGCACATCTGCATCCAGTTTTTCTTCCAAGGACCTTTGATTTGAAGATGAGTTAGAGGAAAAGACTTCGAGTTCTAGTGGTGTATCAAAAAACTGTTGGGGTTCATTTACATCAGTACCATCTGCCACTACGTCCGTCTCACTTTTTCTGAAAAGCCTGGCAAATGCTATTATAGATTTTTAAATATTTATATAATCCTACGAGCTTCTTATTACGTCTCTCTTTAAGTCTTTTGTCTACTAATTGTTTTAAAGTGGTAGAAAAACAAGTTTTCTGTTCTCTCAACTCATTTACAATAAAAGCAAACACCCCTTCTGCAATGAACAATGTTGCATCTCTACTATCAAGCTTCTCCAATCCAATTTTAACTGGTTCTAAAGATGAGATAATAACATTTATATATTCAAATTCTTCATCCAAAATATCCATGCTCTTTCCAATCCCAAGGTCAATAAATGCTTTCGAAATTGGTTTTCTTAGTTGTACAAATCTTTCCAACATTACTATTAAGCTACTCCATCTTCTTTGTGAATCGAGTTTTAGCTGAAGTTCTTTGTTATGTACAAGTCTTGCATATTTTTGGAAGATTTCGTTTTCTAAGGGCGATCTACGAAATAATTTCATAACTTTTGTCACTTTTGTAATAGTGCTAGCAATGTGTATGTCCCCAAACCCTTCTGCTAGTTCAATAGGCCTAACATCGGCAAATATTATAGGCATTGTTATTTGAAATTTCGACAGCAGTTGTAAATTCGTCTTCAACATTCTCTTCATCACTATCATTGTTCGTACTTGTATCTTCCTCAGAAATATCTTCTGACACCTGTTGATTAACTGTTCCTCTTCTTGAATTAAATTTTTTGTAAAGGACATCACAAAGCCAACTGCAGACCATTTGCAAGACATTGTTGATGCCCACTATGACTAATTCTTCCAAATTTTACCCATTAGTCATTAGAAAACCACTTGTTGAATATCCTTTGCATTTTATTATTGCAGAACATTTCTTGCACTTAGCATTTTCATTTCCTTTTAGTCATTCAAAATGCTGCCATGATTTGGATTCACTTTGGCTACGTGACATGATGGGATTATAATTTATAACAATGATATAATATGTGGACATAGTGTGGTACGGCAGGTCAACAAACACTACACTATGACACAAGCTGTAGACTGAGTGTTAGTTAATAAACCTGCCGCTTAAGCTTGGTGGCGCTTTTATAATATTGGTTGAAATTATTCTAGAATGTTATAGAATGTTATATATACATGATTATCAAAACCTGTTATAAATTTTAGTATATTTCAAAGGTTTAACATAATAAATAAGAATAAAAATTATAAATTCTAATGAAATTTAATAAAAAATATATAAAAAAATTTTGAAACAGAAGTAAAATCCATTCTAAGAGTTTCTAGAAAGAACGAACTCATTACCCAATCAATTTTCAGTTTCACTTTAACTTTTCAGTAGGAAGAAAATGATATTATTTCACCCGATACTCAAGCGAAAACGGTTTTCAAAGTTAAAAAAACGGGTGAACGAAAACTTCAATTGTGAAAAGCCTTTGCATGAAATAAATATACCTCATAATAAATCTGTGTTTAAAAGTTTCCCCTGAAACTAGAATACCCAGGATCGATGACAGTTTTCCCGCGAAATGAGCTGTCTATTTTACTTCCGGGATCCCGGATGCCGAGCCCTAATTTTCATTAATGCCTAGCAGCAGATTTCATAGTTTGTTAATAAGAAAAAAACGATTGATTTTTATATTTGTATCCAGGTATCTTTGAAGCGATGATATTTAGGGCTCTTCCCTCAATGTACAAATAAGCATATCCATAAACTTATATTCGTTACGTTTTGAAACGTATTATAAAGTTATGGAAATTTTGAAATCCTGTTCCCATTTGCATAATTACGGCAATCTGTTCAAAATGTGAAATAGTAAACTATTGACAAGAAATTATATTAATCAACGATGCTAATCCTCATTGCTTACAAGTAATATTTTAAATTTATAGAATGAATGTAAACAAACAAATTTAATTTAGATTCACCCACTAAAAAAATTCCTTTTTCTGTAATGCAAATGTGTAGAAAATAGCTTGCGCGTCACTTAGGGTAACGCTGCTAAATTGAATCTGATGGTTCTATCATCATTAATTAAATATCATATTATGCATATTTCTATCATTTTAAAATAAACACATGTTTATAGAGATTATAGTCTTCATTTTGGGTGGGAAATATTATATTTCGTGTTTAATGGTCTATACATTCCGCATTATAAAACTGCTTCTGTTTTTAAATTCACTGCATAATTGAAATCGTATTACATGCGGCGAATTGAAAAGCATATTAATTTAATTATTCGTCAAAAAGTAATAAATTAACTACAGTAGAAATAATTTACCGATTTTCTTTTCTAAATTTCTGAATAAAAATATTTATTTAAAAATATATTCTTCAATGTTACATGGAGGTGAAAAAGTGTTTTTAAATTAAACTATTACATTTGATGCGCTATAAAAGGTTGCGTGCTTGCAGCTGCTATCTCTGAATATGAATACATAATAATAGCTAGTAGATAATTTATGGTCAATAATTAATTATGGTAACAATAGTAATAATAACTATTTCTCGTTACAGATAAAGCACTAGAGAAACCCACATATGTTTAAAATTATTTATTATTAATTAGTTTGCAAAATAATATGAGGGTACATTTTATCTGACAAGATTGCAGAACGAGTTAACTATTGTGTTTATCATATTTAATGTTCGTAGAAGAATTATACAATTATTTTGAACGAGTTTAGCAAATGTATACATATATATAATAATAATAATAATGATAAAAATAATAATAATGATGTTTAAGCGGGTAATTGAGGGTGACTAACATGTATGGTGTTTAAGCGCTTATATGTCAGTCTATCCGCATAATAGTGTCGAATAAATGAATTTTAATTAGGAAACACAAAATTTATCTCTATAATGAAAATAAATTGTAATTTATTTTAATTTTATTTAATATTTTTTATTTAATTTCATATAATACAAATATAAATTCAGAATTTGAATAGTAAATAGACTGTTATTAGCCTGACTTTTGCTTTCCGTAACTACTGTATTTAAGTTAGAAAAAAGCAAGGTATATCCGTTTGGTTATATGGAATAAAGCTAAGTAAAAATAACCATCGGAATATAACATGAGATACACCTCCAGGGGAAAGTTTCAAAGCGCCCCAATTCTATCTCCCCAAATGCCATCATAATACTGGTTTTACACAAAATCTTCACTCAGATAAGGAATCTATGGTTTGACAGAACATTTTAAAACAAATTACTGAAAGATTACAGAATGACTTGTACCATAATATAATAGCGTAGCGCGAAAGTTTTAGACGGTCGGTCAAGAGCGCACCCACTTCAAGTGGCATGTGGAAAGAAGAAATCTAAAGACATTCTGAACTGAGGCAATTTTTTATTCGCGTTTTATATTTTTAATATTTCTTATCCATTTAATTTAGATGGATTTCCCTATGTTCGACCTATCGGGCGGGCATATATATAATACACACAGACCGTGCATGGAGCAAGGAACTCTTATGGGAAAATTGAATCCACTATAGTCCGAATAAGTAATGGTAAATTACAAACACTATAGTTTTTTTCTTTTTCATGATGTTAGCGCAACGTGGGCAACGGGTCACTCGCAAACAAGCCCTAAAAATATAGCTTCCCTCACCAGCTATCTGCAAAGCAGATATGATCCAGCTTTGGGACAGGATCTAGGGGTTACAGCTACACGTAGCCCACTATATCCGGAACCTCAATATAAGCAAAAGACTCATTGCATTCGCGTCGGATTGAATGCATCAAAGAAAAAAGGGTAGCTATTATATTTTTAACCAAACACCAAAACTTAAACCTCAACTGGCAAAATTGAGCGTCCACTTTTCAAAACACTCTGTACTTCATTCGTCAGCCAGACTCTGTACTCATTCGTCAGCCAGACTCTGTACTCATTCGTCAGCCAGACTCTGTATTTATTCGTCAGCCAGACTCTGTATTGAACGGACGCATTTCCTGAGCTCTCTGATATTGCTTCTATTTTGCAAATTGCTAACAACTTTACTTTTGGTAAGTTTTGAACTTTATATACTTGCGTTTATATTTACATTGTTATAGTTAAGTAATTGAATATTAGTGGTTTTTAGCGATTTAGAAGATTTTATAGCGTGCCGGCTTAGTTTAACTTAACTTGTGACGGTCATAAACTAATTTTAATGCGCGATGCCGTCGCAGAAAGCGTCGTGTGTTAGGTGTGGGGTAAACCGGTGGTATTCGGAGTTTAAAGATTATGACGGCGGTCCTATGGCGGTTACCGAGAGATCAGTTTGTTTCTTTTGCGAGTTAAGGGAGGAAATAGTTGAAATAAAACGTAGTGTACATGAGGTAACGGAAAGACTTGCAACGCTTGATGAAGGCAGGGGTAGGGCTACGGTTGACGAAAGCCGAACCAATACTAACGTTGAATACGTTCGTAATTTGAAGGGTGAGGTGCATAATCTAGTTTCTAGTTTAGGTAGCTTATCGTGAAGGTTGGATAGAGTTGAGGAAGGGGTTATGGCTAGTCCGAGATTAGTACATGGGGAGGGATATAGAGAAGTTAAGGGTGGAGCTAGGCCGCGTACGTTAGGTGATAGGAATCCCCCTCTATCGAAGTTTCGAACCCTTTCGCCCATTTGGAAAAGGACGTGAATGAGGGGGAAACTATTTTAATTGGGGATTCTTTAGTGTGCCATATGTACGCAGAGTTCGTTGAACGGCATCCAACCAAGAGGAGGAGGGTCTGTCTCCCAGGGGCCAGGGTTGACAGAGTTAGAGACGAAGTGGATACGATTAACGTTGCCTCCCGTCACTCGATGTTGGTGACAATGGTAGGGGGAAACGACTCGTACAGGCCCGATACGAGAGTGCCTGACCTTTTGGAGAGATATAGGGGGTTAATTAGGTCCCTAAAGGCGAGGTCAGATAGGTCTTTAGTGCTAGGTATTACCCCTAGGCACACTTTGGGTCTTAGGATTACGTCTAAAACGATATTTTTGAATGCTAAATTAGAAGAGATTTGTGCTGAGGAAAATGTACCCTTCGTAAAGCTGTGGTCCAAATTCAGTGATCCTAGCCTTTTTATAAAAGATGGGGTGCATTTTAATGAAATAGGTAATACTAACAAAAGATCGACGCTACGGGCCGATTTTGCTAGATCTGCGGTACTTGGACCTTCGACCCAAACCGAATTGTGGGCCTACAGCGTATTTTATTTTGAACATCAATAGCCCTTTATCTGGATATCGTTCCCATTCCTCTCACCTTGGGCCAGTAATTGGGGTGCCTGTGGCCCTCCAATTACTGGCGAACCAATTATTCGGTCAATAAAACTACAGAAGAGAACGCAGCCATGAAAATCTAAAACTTCACAAATCTTGATACGATGAACTCGGATGTGAAGCTCAAGATTTTCATGACTGCGTTCTTTTCTATAGTTTTATTGACCAAATAATTGAACCGACAGTAATTGGGGGGATCGCAGGCCCCTAATTACTGGGGGTTCAATTATTTGGTCAATAAAACTATAGTCATGAAAATCTTAAGCTTCACAAATATTGACACAATGTGAAGCTCAAGATTTTCATTGCTGCGTTCTTTTCTATAGTTTTATCGCGGTGCTGGGGGCCCTCGGGCCCAGTAATTGGTGGTGGTGGTGGGGGCGGTTGGTCACACATATATTTTCGTTCATTACTCATCACCCCCATCCACCATACGAAGTTTGGTCGAAATTGGTTCAGAAACGTAAAAGTTTTTTCTGCGGACAGACAGGCAGACACATTTTTGCTAAATTATAATAGTAATGATGCCCGATTATGTTAAATAAATGGCTGGTTAGGTCAACTGAATGCCCGATTAGATTAATTGAATGCCCGATTAGATTAATTGAATGCCCGGGTACGTTAATTGAATGCCCGGTTAGGTTAATTGTACACCCTTGACGATTGGTTAGGTTAAGTCATGATATTTTCGTTAAAGCCAACGAAAATATCACGACTTAACATAACCAATCGTCAATGAACCTAACCGGGTATTCAATAATTTTACCATAGGTTTCGTGATGATCTTGATGACGTCATTTAATGTTTTAAAATTAATTATTTAATTGCTATTTTCTTAATTACAGCGACAGGCATCATGATATTAGGATACCTAATAGAAATTTTGTAATATTTTAAAGTGGGGAAAATAAATAATTTTCTAAACATGATCTTCAACTATAAAAGCGCATCTCGTCAAGGGCGTACAGATGACCTTACCTGGCATTCAATGAACCTAACCGGGTATTCAATAATTTTACCATAGGTTTCGTGATGATCTTGATGACGTCATTTAATGTTTTAAAATTAATTATTTAATTGCTATTTTCTTAATTACAGCGACAGGCATAATGATATTAGGATACCTAATAGAAATTTTGTAATATTTTAAAGTGGGGAAAATAAATAATTTTCTAAACATGATCTTCAACTATAAAAGCGCATCTAATCAGATAACTTAATTAACGTATTTCTATGACAACTAAATAATAGAATGATAAATCAATATCCTATCAAATTGTTTGTGTATACGTAAAATTATTTGTACAAAAGCCACAGTAATAAAACGCACAAAAGTCACGGTAAATAATTTCGAGTGTGGCTCGTTTAACTTTAAACTCGTGTTTATTTAAATTGCCCGTTTTAATTATGTAATTTTTTTGTATTGAATCGATAAAGAAATCTTTTGTGAATCGAAAAATGTTAAAATTATAACAAATATCAAAATATTTTGTATAAAAATCATTGAATTTTAAAAATATCAAAATATTTTGTATAAAAATCATTGAATTTAAAAATGCATGTTTGTTTTTAGTTTTTTGCAAAAAGTTCTTTATGAATTTTAAAAATATATACTTTTTTTAAATTGAATCGGTAAATAAATCTTTTGTGAATCGAATGATATTAAATGTTTAGTAAATATTGACTTATTTTGTGCCAAAATTATGATTAAAAATTAAAAATTTAAAAAATGCGTGTACAGGCATGAGAAGAACTGTACCCCTAAAAGGGGGGAAGGAATTATGTTAGGGAATTTTTTTTAGCATGGGCACTGCACAATAAAAAGACGCATCGAATGGTGAAAACAGCATTGTTCGACACCAATTGTAGCGACCTGTAGGTGTGCGAAAAAAAACTGTTACATATATAATATATATATATATAAGGCTTCATTTCTGAAATAGTATATTAGACTAGGCTAGGTAGGTTAATAGACGAAAACGTGCGAAAGCTGTATAGGTCGAAGCCTTCTTTAAACGTTGTGGGTCCGGGGAACGCGGGCCCGACGTGAAAAATATTTTAAAACGCCCTCCCGTGGTAAAAAATAACTGAAACGTCTTTTATTGTAACGCGCGTAGTATTAGAAATAAATTAAATGAATTTAAGGCGATAATTTATTCCGGCAACTACGATATAGTTGCTATCACTGAAACTTGGTTAAATACCGTGACTCGGGACTTGTTGGGGGAACTTGATATACCGGGTTTTAAACTTTACTAATGATAGGTTACATAGGATTGGTGGCGGCGTTTTGCTGTACATTCGTAATTCCCTTAGGGCTATCGAGGTTAAGTTAGATTTTCCTGCAGCAATTAATGCGATATGTGTTGAAGTTAGGGCGCGTATTATTAGTTTTAATTTTGTTGTTGTTTATAGACCTACCGTTCAACCCCTCGATACCGATACTAGATTTTACTCACTTCTTGGTAACTTTATTAACAATCGGAATAATATAATTGTCGGAGACTTTAACTGTCCTAATGTTAATTATGAGACTTTTACTGGTAATGAGGAGGGTTTGAGTTTGATTGAGTTTATGGAAGATAATGTTTTACGACAGATGGTTACCGAACCAACGCGCGGTGATAATATTTTAGATTTGGTGATGACGAACGGTGAGAATGTAGTCGAAGGTTTAGAAGTACGTGAGAGTTTAGGCTGTAGTGATCATCAAATTCTTAGGTTTAAGTTGTTGATAGAAAACACTAAGGATAGTAACGTAATAGAAGTCCCTGATTTTCGTAGGGCTAATTTTGATAGTTTTGCGGATAGGATGAGAGTAGTGGACTGGGATAACTTATTTATGGGTAATGACACAAATTTGCATTGGGTGGCGTTTAGAGAAAGTTTTATAAATATTGAAAGGGAGTTTATTCCTCGTAGGCCCAAGCGCGCTAGAAATCATGGTAGGCCCAAGTGGTGGACTAGGGAAATAGGCGAGTTCATAAACGAGCGTAATAGAGCGTATAAACTTAATAAGCGCATTGGCACGGCAGCTAACTTTAATAGATATATCGAGCTTAGACGTCAGGTTAAAAGATCAGTTAGGAATGCTAAGCGTAATTTAGAGATACGTATAGCTGCGGATAGTAAACATAATCCAAAAAAGTTTTTTGAATACGTTAATAATCGTAAGCCGATAAAAGAAAACATAGGCCTTCTAGTGGATGTTAATGGCGCTTTGGCTTCTGATGCTCAGGCGATGGCGGGTATTTTCAATAACTTTTTTGCGGCAGTTTTTACCGTAGAAGACGTAAATAATGTCCCCGACGTGGACGATATCGTTCCATTTAGTAGCGAGACTATTTTGGATGAAATAACTGTTTACGAGGCTGAGATTGCGCATTATATCGATAGGCTAAAAGTTAGTAAGGCTCCAGGCCCTGACGCTTTTTATCCCAGACATTTGAAAGATTTTAAAGACTTTATCGTGGGCCCCTTAACGAAGATTTTTAATCAGTCACTCGAAACGGGGATTATACCTGAAGACTTCAAATTAGCTAACATCACGCCTATTTTTAAAAAAGGCGACCGCGCAGTAGCTAGCAATTATAGGCCCATTATCTTAACGTCAATTGTCGGTAAACTTTTGGAATCCGTAGTTAGGGATCGTATCATCGATCACTTAGAAAGTAGAGATTTGATTAATAGTAGTCAGCATGGGTTTCGACGCCATAGGTCTTGTTTAACTAATTTGTTAGAATTTTATAACAAAATAGTGCGCGAATACGATAGGCATAGAGCGGCTGACGTTATTTATTTAGATTTTAAAAAGGCGTTCGATACAGTTCCGCATAGGAGATTAATTGCGAAGGTTAAAGCGCACGGTATACGCGGTCAGGTAGCTAACTGGTTAGAAGAATGGCTTCGTGCTAGGAGGCAGAGGGTCGTTGTTAATGGTAGTGAATCGGGGTGGTTGGATGTAGGTAGCGGTGTCCCACAGGGTTCAGTGTTAGGCCCATTGCTATTCGTAATTTACAATAACGACATAGATGTAGGATTGACTAGTAACGTGTCAAAATTCGCGGACGATACTAAAATAGGCGGTAAGGTTGTTAACGAGGACGATAGAAATAGGCTCCAAGACGATGTAAATAGGATTATGGAGTGGACGGATAAGTGGCAGATGCAATTTAACGTAGACAAATGTAAAGTTTTGCATATAGGATCTCGTAACAATAATTACACGTACACGATGGATGATAGTTAGTTAGCGAGCGTTGACGAGGAAGTAGATTTAGGCGTACGCGTATCTAAGGATTTAAAGGTTAGGAACCAGTGCCTGGAATCTTGCGCAAAAGCTAATAGGATGTTAGGCTTCATAGCGCGTAATTTCAAATTTAAATCGAAGGATATTATATTGCCCCTTTACAAGTCCCTAGTCAGGCCTCATTTAGAATATGCCGTTCAGTTTTGGTGCCCGTACTTGCGTGAGGTTATTGATAGGTTAGAAAGGGTTCAGCGTCGTGCCACGAAACTGATTCAGTCATTGCGCAACAAGCCTTATGAAGATAGGATTAAAGAGTTAAACCTGTATTCACTCGAAACTAGGAGATTAAGGGGAGAGCTTATTGAATTTTTCAAAATCGTTAATAACATTGATAACGTAAATTTTGACAAATTGTTCACTTTCGATGATAATGATACTCGTAATAACGGATTTAAGTTGCGTTGCAGACGTTTCCTCACTAATATCGCTAAAAACTTCTTTACGTTTAAAGTAACTGATAAATGGAATAATCTTCCCGCGTCAGTCGTGAACTCTACCAGCGTTAATATGTTTAAGAACCGTTTAGATAGGCATTTTAAAAATCTCAGTCTCCCCCTTCTCTCTCTGTCTCCCCCTTCTCCCTCTCTGTCTCCCGCTTCTCTCTCTCAACCTCCCGCTTCTCCCTCTCAACCTCCCCCTTTTCCCTCTCAACCTCCCACTTTTCCCTCTCCCTCGTTAAAATTATTAACGTTGTTTAATATAATAAAACAATTAGCAACAGGAGCTCTAGGGTTGGTGATCGAGGATGAGTCTGTTGACAATAATGCCAGCTTGTGACATGCCAGTGTGTGATGCCAGCAAAAAAAAAAAAAAAATTAGACTAACACGATCGTAGATGTAGCTCATAGCGTAAACTAACCCACTTTTTGTTTTACTTTACCTACTTTCTTTTTTTTTTCCTTCTTATCCTCTCCTTACTTGCATGGCTGTAGTTTGCATGGTATGATAGTAAGTTAAGACTGTGTTTGCATGGTTTGTAAGCGTTCTTATTTTACTTCTTTTCATCTTTCACCCCTTTCCTATTCTCTCCGACTAATTTTCTGACTTGTCGCCAGTGGCCGACTGATGATGATGGTGAGCCTTTCTTTCTCTTTTTCTGAATGAATGTTAACCCATGAGTGATAGGTGTTGCTACTTAATTAACCGCTTATTCTCTTCTCTTAACCCCTTACTCTTTCCTTTCTCTAGGCTAACCTTAGAGTGGATCTTAGGGTCTTTGTTATCCTTAGCTTCTGTAGATCTGTAGATTCTGAGTTCACTCCCATCATGAAACGGACATGTTATGTGCCTTGAAAAGTGGACGCTCAATTTTGCCAGTTGAGGTTTAAGTTTTGGTGTTTGGTTAAAAATACAATAGTTACCCCTTTTTCTTTGATGTATTCAATCCGACGCGAATGCAACGAGTCTTTTGCATATATTGAGGTTCCGGATATAATGGGCTAGGTGTAGCTGTAACCCCTAATCCTGTCCCAAAGCTGGATCCTATCTGCTTTGCAGATAGCTGGTGAGGAAAATAAACACATCATTTTATGAGTATACAGTATTATATTTACACATATCTTTCATTTAGTTTTAACAAAATCGGTTTCTCGAAGTTTTTATCATCTACTGTAACGCTTTTGAGGGTAAAAATCAGTCCAGCACAACTGTATAATCTTTTACATGCTGGTAAGGGTGTGTTTAGAGTAAGGACAAATTAATTATAGATCGGAAGGCCTTTAACATATCCACTGATGTGTTTGAGTTGTTCAGGTATCCCTGTAGTTGAGACTTGTCCAACATACGGCCCGCGGGCCAAAGTCCGGCCAGCCTTTTTTCGGTCGGACACCCCTGCTCTAGTTCCCCAGTTCATGGAGCCTTTTGTGCTTTTAAGCTTGAAAAAATGTAGTCATCATCTTCAGAAGATGTGGAGCTGTTGAGAAGTCTTCATCACCTGTCGTGATTTTATTCTTGATGAACTCCAGGCCTACAATGAAAAAATGCCAAAAAATCATGATATTTAGTTTTATAATACACTAGCTATACTATATAGATTATAGCAAAGTGAGAAATGAAGAAGAGCATGAGGGATATATAAATGGCTGTGGGGGAGGGAATAAATTGTGGAGTTGTGAAGAGAAACACACTAAGTCGGGATATGTGAAAAGAATGTCAGAAGAGAGAATGGCAAAAAAAGTATCAAAGTAATGCAACAGGAATGCAAAAAAAAAAAGGGTTTCAGTGACAGTGATTCCTGGAAGCTGTTTTGCCATGTCCAATTTTAGGCCGGGCCGAATTTCTGGGGGCAGATCGGGCACTATGTGGGGCTTATGAATTGGGGTCCTGACCAACATACTCCAAAAGAAAGTTTATGCTCCCCCCCCGTACCATTAGCATACTCCCTCCTATTTTTGGCTCCGCCCCAAAAATGAAAATAGTCTCATAAATGAAAATGGAGACCATTTAGAGCATCTTCTCATAGAGATGACTCCCCTCTAAAATTGCATAATATATCTCGTGTGCAATTTTCAGGCAATTACCTCAAAAATTTGAATTTCTCAATTTTCACCACGCGTATTTTCTCAAAATATTTGCTATATCAGAAAATTGATTACACATAAACATCGTTTATGTGTAATCAATTTACTGAGCTGTGTTGAATTTCAAATTCAATACCAATAAATTTCATGTTCTAATTATCATATATTTTTACAGGAATTATAAGAATTTATGCTCTTTAGATTTACTTATGATCCATGCATGATTCTATAAAAGCTGGATTTTTAATTTTTTAAAAAGGTTGAAAAAATGTCAACCAGAAACAAATCTTCGAATGCAGCTTTTGGTTTTGCCACTGAATTCCGCCGATCAATGATTCCTACAAAGGCAAACGCTGTCAGACACTATTTCCTTATTCAAAAGAGAGAAAACATCAAGTCAAGGGGATCAGCAATTGCGAACGATTGCTACAATATAGTTACCAAAGATCTTCAAGATATTTGGGCCATGTTCTCTTTCCCTGTCATTCAAGAAAGATCTATTTCTTCTGCAGTGGAAAGCTTAATCAGATCAGCTCTTTCCTTGAACAAGGTTCCTCTACGTCAAAGGAATGAAAATTTTGCTAAAAACTTGCTTCATATGATGAAATGTTTGACATTTGTACTTGCAAATGTTATGATGAAGGAATAGAAATGCCGTTTTGTCAATGCGAGGTAAAAATCCCAATGGTAGAGTGGGAGTCATTTGTAGGCCAAAAGCAAAGAATAACTCAATTAGGGCCATTTGATCGTGAAACTGCCGCTGTCCAGAGACGATCCCTCTCAAGAGCAAGAGAAGAACAAGAGAGGCAACAAAGGTCACAAGTGGAAATGGCAGAGGCTATGGAAGTTGTACCATCTTCTTCAGTAGATGACTTTAGCGAAGATATAGAAGACAGTGACAATGAGCTAGAATTCGTGCCCGATGTGGAATTGATTGAAAATTATCAAAATAGGTATTCATACAATGAATTACCATTGGTGGCAGACCGTTACCGTGTGAGTTCGAGAGCTACAGCAGCTATTGTTAATGCTGCATTGAAAGATATGGGAATAATCGATCAATCTAACATGCTTGATAGGAAGAAAATAGAAAGAGAGAGAATTCGTGTAGGCAAGAAAAATATTGTTAGATCTAGATGTGAAAATGTGAATACTGAATGTATAGGGTTTGATGGAAGAAAGGATGATACGTTAACCAAGCATGGAAAAGAGAAAGAAGAACATTATGTGCTGATCAAAGACCCTGGAGGTATCTATGTAGACCATCTCTGCCCTGACGCAGGAAATGTTCGGTGTATAGCTGATGAAATTATAACGTTCTTAATTGATTCAGCGAGCATCGACACTCTCAATGCTCTGCTATGCGACGGTACTGCTGTCAATACTGGTAGAATTGCTGGTACCATAAAATTGATTGACATTTTTTTCCATAGATCAGTTCAATGGCTCGTGTGTCTTTTACACATGAATGAACTCCCCTTCAGACACATATTTGAAACCATAGACGGAAAAACATCAGGGCCAAATGCCTTTAAAGGTTCAATTGGAGCCAAATTGAAATGTGATTTAACCATTTTAGACTTGGTGGCATTTTCACCAGTTCAGGCCAACGTCCAAGATATACCACCGAATGTCGTGAAAGAGTTGAGCAGTGATCAAAAGTATCTCTATGATATGTGCCTAGCAGTGCAATCTGGATGGGTATCTGAAAGTCTAGCCCGCAGGTCTCCAGGTGCCATTCATCATGCTCGCTGGATTACCCGAGCATACCGGATTCTTCGTTTATATGTATCGACTTTGCATCCCGAACAAAATCTGAAAGAACTGGTAACCATCGTCATGAAATCATATGCTCCTGCATGGTTTCATATCAAATCCCATCCTAAAGCTACTGACGGAGCATGGAATTTTTTTCATTTGATTGTCTTGATGCGAGGATTGGAAGAAAAACATCGCATTATTATGGAACCGGTGTTCCGTAATAATGCCTATTTTGCCAATCCCAAAGCTATCCTACTGTCAATGCTTACTGATAGCAGACAACATGTCAGAGAAGATGCTCTTCAGAAGATACTTCTCAGTCGGACACGTTTCAGTGGCACACGAAATTTTGAGCTTCCTAAATCTCTAAATTTCGATTCCAAAGACTACTATGAGATGATTGACAGGAGAAAGGAAGCTATCAATCCTCCACCTTTGATAAGGAATTTCAACAATGAAGAGCTACTGCATACAAGAACAGAACCCTTGAAAATTGCTGCCTTTTCATACCACAGTCAAAGCGTGGAAAGTGCAGTGAACTTAGTGACAAAAGCATCAGAACAAAGGATTGGCTTCGGCAATCGGCACAAATTTATCCTCAATCAACTGGAATCAAGAAAAAGACTGCCACAGTTTGAATGGAAAAGCCAATGGGGCCAAGGCACATCCACAAGTAATTAGTGAATTGTGAAGGTAATTTTTAAATTAAATTTTGTTTTTACTTCAAAGCTGTTTTGTGTAATAAATGGTACAATAGACTAATTGTCTTCTTTTCAGACAAATATATAGGCCTATATGAGGTTTATGAATTGGTCTCCTAGGCAATCAGTACTCCAAGCTAAAGTTTATGCCACCCTTTTCTATATACTGATAACACTTTTTGGGAATGCGGCATTTTTTCAAGAATTTGAAATTTCTTGGATAATTGCCTGAAAATTGCACATGAGGTATATTATGCAATTTTAAGGGGGGTCATCTCTATAAAAAAAATGCTCTAAATGATCTCCATTTTGATTTATGATACTATTTTTAATTTGGGGGCGGAGCCAAAAATAAGAGGGAGTATGCTAGTGGTACGGAGGTGAGCATAAACTTTCTTTTGGAGTATGTTGGTCGGGATATCATTTCATAAACCCCACATAGTGCCCATCTAAAAAAAATCATTTTGACTAGATTTCGACCCGGCCTAATGTCCATACCCCACTCTCTCATTTGGGAGTTCCCTAGTTAAGAATTCTTGTTTATGATGCCTTGTTCGACCAGGGAACTCCCAACTGAGGGGATGGCCATGACATATGACAATATGACATGGTGGCATCAGAAATAAAATAAGAATATACTTAATATTACAATGGATATATAATATATGCACTAAATTTTTTTATATATAACTTTGTGAATATACTATACATATATTGGGAAAATTGTAGCAATGCTTAGGTAGCCATCATAGGTAGCTGTTGAAGATATACGAGTCACGAAACTAATAATCTCACGCTGGGAGTGTAGTCACTGCAAATTAAGGTGGATCACTTTTCACTTTTTTTAAACAATTATAGCTGGTCAAAGGTTTTCCCATGATTTGGTTCAGTGGAACTACACTGACACCAATTTTACCAAAATCGATCAATATTTAGGGGTCGCGCATCGACCTTGAAAATTTCAATTTTGGAAATTTGGCCAAATTGACAATTTTTTACTGAATAAAGATAAATCATCAAATTACCATATTTTCTGAATCCTCTCATTGAAAGAAATCCTCTCAGATACTTACCAAGTTGATCGGACAAGTGGTTTAGAAGTTACACTCACCTAGAAATAACATTAAAATTTAAAATACCGTATTTGTTCCCCGTTATGGACGTAATCATAGAATCAGTAGCTGGCGCATCCTAAAATCCCAATTACACACACACGCTATGTCTATGACCAATATTTTTACTAAACACAATTTGCTTTTTACAGATCAACTGTGTCAATTGATTCTTGTTTGATAAGTCTAGACTTTAGTACAATGGATAAACTGTTAACAACCAGGAGTGGGAAGATTCTGAAAGTTACTTATTCTGGAAAAGAGAAAGCAGCAACAACAGCACCACCTTCTCTAAGGTCAGCCACGGACGTCTTCTTAATTGGTTAGCCATCTTCCTCGATCGGTGGTGCCAAATTGCCAACCACCCATCAAGTTCTCCAATACTTCTTCTATGCCAAGCAAGAAACTACTGACAGGAAGGCCGCCGTAAAAGACACGGTGGCCAACGTTCTGGCATTTTGGAACATGGCACGTATAAAGACGATCACGAGGCGTAACTGCGAAAGAAAACTGGAGTTACTGTGGGAAGAGTGGCGCTCGCTGCAGAATAGCAAGATGAGAGACAGTGACGCGGGAAAAGGCAGGGAGAAGTTTTCAGAAAATCTGAACAAGCTCTGGGACATCGGAGCTCCCGATGCTATTGAAGAGATACAGAAAAGTCGACTGCTCTCAGACAACAACAAACAAGAAGATATTAAATTTTATGAGGATCAACGGGGCCTGCGCCAAGCAACAATGAGTGTGAATGATAAAGTGTTCGTTGTCAAGAGAAAACGGCAACTCTCAAGACAACAATCTCGTGATGAGCCAGGCACCTCAAAAACGAAATTAGGAACCGAAGCTGAGAGCGACGATGAATCTATAGAAAGCAGATCATCGAGCAACTCCGAATCACAGCTAGAACCACCATACCGACAGCCGAGAGAATCAACTGTATCAATCAGCCTTCCTCACCGCATCCTCAATGCACCGGCTGTTATTGAAGTGGCTGATCGCTTCCGGATGTCCAATAATCAGGTGTGTATATATCAGTAATGATCTTTCCTTGACAAAGATATAATAGACGTAACGACGGAAAATTTAGTGATTATTTTGTCACATAAAAACCATACGCATCCTTGTCAATTTCCTTTTAATTTCGCACATAGGTGGCAAGTGTCGTGGCGGCAGTCCTACGTTCGGCAGATCCGCCCGCAGACCTGGACAAATTCAGTATCTCGAAGGACACGTCTCGCTGTGGAAGAGTGGCACATCGTTGTTAAGTGTCGACAGCTGTGCAGAAATCCTTCGTATCTTCGAGGCATGCTGTCGTCCACTGGGACGGTAAAGTAATCAAGGTCAGTTTTGCCCTCACCGTGGACAACAGTGAATTAACATGTTCCAGTGACGACAGTGGATTGACATATTCCAGTAGACGATAATGGATTGGCATGTATGACATACGTTTCAGGACTCTCTTGGATCATTGGAGCACCGCCAGGCGATTCTCATCTCCGGAGCTCCCCAATGCACCGAAGGAAAGTTGCTGGCCGTTCCGACTGTTGCTGACGGCACCGGTCTGTCCCAAGCCCAGGCGACCTTTCGTGCTGTCAAAGACTGGGGATGCGAGAACAACGTGATTGGACTGTGCTTCGACACAACTTCCTCCAATACGGGGAGGGTGCAGGGTGCGGTGGTCCGGCTGGAGAACATGCTTGGTAAACCGCTGTTCCAGCTGGGCTGTCGCCATCACGTTATGGAGCTCATCGTGGGGGCAGTGGTCATCACCGCGTTTGGAAGAACCACAGCACCAACTGAACCTTTGTTCCAGTATCTGAGGAGAAGGTGAATTTCAAGTCGAAGGCGCATTTGTTTTCTCCAATGATTTTTTGCCTTCAGAGCAATTGAGATATCAGCGTCCTTCTACTAATGATGTTAATAGCAGTCGAAAAGGGAAACTTCAGTCGTTTTCATGCAATATTTTCATAACTCCCCTTTCAGGTGGGACAAGCTCGACCTCTCGACTTATCGCGAGCTGGAGATCGAGCATTTGGCGGAGGTGACGTGGCTGATGGAGCTCCGAGATGAGGCAGTCAAGTTCCTCGGCACCGCTTCTGGTCTTGTCAGAGAAGACTACCGAGAAGTGGCGGAGATTACACTCCTGGTACTCGGGGCCCAGCCACGTCGTGGCGCACACTTCATGCGCCCAGGAACCTACCATCATGCGAGGTGGATGGCCAAGGTTGGTATTTTGAATTAGAAGTTAAATATTGTATTGCCTTCTGCAAACAGCCATTTGAAGTCCCTACCAGAAAAAAATAAGATAAATAATTTACCATTAAACAAACTTATATGGAATGGTATCGGTATTTATACATCACAGTGCGTATTCGTTTCAGATCATCTACTACACGAAGCTCCTGATGTTCAGCGGTCAGCTGGAGTTCGACGACGAGCTGGTACAGAAACTTCAGAGAGTGGTACTATTTACTGCACTCCTCTACGCACCTGCCTGGCTGGCGGCTCCTGTCGCAGCTGATGCCCCGCTGAATGACCTTGTGTTGTACCAGCGTCTTCTGCAGTACAGGGCTGTGGATAGCGAGATTGCAGAGGCTTCACTGGCAGTGATCAGGCGGCACTTGTGGTATCTGAGGCCTCAGACCGTCGTTTTCGCCCTCTGCAGTGACAAAGTGGAAGACTGTGAAGCACGAGATGGCAAAGAAGCTGTGCCGCCTCGCTGTGCCCGAGGACTTCACATATGACAACGTCTTGGTTGATGACACGACGCGCCTTCCGGACCTGATCGATGAGTCATCGTGGTTCGTGTTCACAGGCCTGCAGGTGTGCGCGTCTACGTGGCTCACTCTGCCGGTGAATAAGTGGGATGAAGATAAGAACTACTGTGATCTGAAGAATGTCATCTCGCATCTGAAAGTTACCAACGACGTGGCAGAGAGAGGGATAAAACTGATAGAAGATTACGCGAACACTGTCACAAAAGACGAGTCACAGCTGCAGGGTCTTCTTCAGCTCGTGGAAAAGAGCCGGAAAGAACTCGGTGACTTCAAAAAGTCGTCACTTTCCAAGATGACGTAGTGCAGAGGGAAAGGGTGTTCTAACCACGATTCATACAGTTTTTGAACCTAGTTAGGGGCACCTGAGTAAGTGCCTTTAGTGATATCGGTAAACCGTTTTGATACAAAATACATTTGATCTTTCCTTATTCGTTTTATCTTATCCTAAAAAGCAGACAATGGCAGACAGCATATGGAGGTACGGGGACAAATACGATATTTTAAATTTTAATGCTATCTCAAGGTGAGTATAACTTCTAAACCACTTGTCCTATCAACTTGGTAAGTATCCTAGAGGATTTCTTTCACTGAGAGGATTCAGAAAATATGGTCATTTGATGATTTATCTTTATTCAGTAAAAAATTTTCAGTTTGGCCAAATTTCCAAAATTGAAATTTTCAAGGTCGATGCGCGACCCCTAAATATTGATCGATTTTGGTAAAAATGGTGTCAGTGTACTTCCACTGAACCAAATCATGGGAAAAACTTTGACCAGCTATAATGTTTTAAAAAAAGTGAAAAGTGATCCACCCTACTGCACATTGAAGAAAAACACGTGGAATCTGGCGGGAAGAGATGCTTTGTTGTGAGTGACTACCCACCGTGCCCGGGAACAGCGTGCACTCAATGCTGGGTTCTGATTGGCTGGAAACGTCGCGCGCTCTATGCCGAGTTTTGATTGGCTGGGAAAATAATTCAAAATATCACATTCACTGCTGACTCTTCTGAGACGCCCAGAATAAAGTAACGAGAGGCCCGAAATATAAGTAACGGAGTAAGAGTACCGATAATTCTCTGAAATGTTACTCGAGTAAAAGTAAAAGTAAAGAGAAGAAAAGTTACTTCCAAGTAACTAATTTATTAAAAAAAAAGTCGTTTGAGCTCGGTAACGAAGTAATTTTACTTCGTTACCGTTCATCTCTGCATATGCTCGACCAATCATGTGACATCATGTGACGTCATGTATTTCCACTGTGACTGCGAGGCAGTTGTTCGTGATATTTTTGTTAGGTTTTAACGAAAATATTACGATTTAACCTAACCAATCGTCAAGGGCGTACAGTTGACCTAACCGGACATTCAATAATTTTGCCGTAGGTTTCAATTAATTTTATTAATTTTATCAATCGAAACCTACGGGAAATTGAATGCCCGGTTTGGTTAATTGAATGCCCAGTTAAGTCATCTGTACGCCCTTGACGATTGGTTAGGATAAGTCGTAATACTTTCGTTAAAAATAACAAATATATCACAAATAACTGCCTTGAGTAAATCTTAAGGAAATGTCATCACCTGCAATGAATGAATAGCAACAAGATATTATATTTTATATAATGTATTTGCACAAAAAACAGTACTCTTGAAAAACGTGTTACATTTTTACGTTGATTACGGCCATATAGTTATTTTTTCGAAATTCAGGTGATGAAATCATAAGATTTACCATTTAAACTATAGGACAAAGAATTTATTCTTTATCTCTTTTACTACTTTCGGACCTGGTGATTTGTTAATTTTTAGCTTATCTATATAGTGAGAAATCTCTTCGGTATAAACAGTTGTCAGTAAGCAATGAAAAAGTTCCATTTACTTCACTAAGTATATTACAAGCCTCCAGAATAAAAGAAGTATCCTCAACTGTAAAAACTGATGTAAAAAAATTATTTAAACTTATCGCTATCTCCTCGGAGTTATTTAAGTTACTACCCGAATCTACCAGTGGCCCAATATTGTCCCTGAAGCATAGACGTAGGAGGGGGTGGGGCGGTCAGGTGGTCAACTGACCCACCCAAATTCAGCCCGAATGAATTTTTTTGGGCAAAAGCCCAATGCACATTTTCAATTACCACGATTTCACCTGAAACTTTTTATGATTTTCATATGGGATATCATCTCTTTGTCCGAAATATGTCTTCAGATCTTGAACCATGCAATATTTGATTATAGAAAGGAAAACCTGTCGCAGAACGGCAATATTTAAGTACCCCATTTGATATAACCTGTTACAACTTACTCTATTGTTGTAACTTGTTTGGTGCTCAACCTTTGTACAGTTGTGTATACCTACAAATAGTGTTTAATAAAAATATGACTTAAAAATCGATTTTCGGTTTCACTTATTTTTCTCGGGCAAAACTTGCTTGCACCCCGGGACAAATCGGGCCCATACGCCTATGCCCTAAGGGGATTTCTATTTCTAACGTAATCGTAAAACTTCCTAGGAACAGTTTTACATTCACGAGCTACTTGAATTTCAAAATCGCGTTTCGCAGATCTAATTAAACGATTAACATTTCTACGTAAATCCATATACTGTAAGTCTGAAAGTGCTGCTGCGCACGGTCTTACCTCTTGTAGGTTACATTTCTATCTGCGATTACTTTTCCTATGCCACGATTTACCACATTTAATTCACCTCTTAACTCTAGGCACACAGCGTTCGTTTAAATTTATCACCTGAAGATCAGGGCCCCCAGTCTTCTTTAATTAACTTCATAAGACTAACTAACGAAAATATCACGACCTAACCAAACCAATCGTCAAGGGCGTACAGTTGACCTAACGATTGGTTAGGTTAGGTCGTGATAGTTTCGTTAGTTGCCTTATAAGGCTAACTAAAGAAGGCTGGGGGCCATGATCTTCAAGTGATCCGTTTAAATTTATGAATATATTCTTGAAATTATCTCACACGCTAAGAACACTATTTACCGCTAATATGAAATACTAAAGTGAACGAAATTTGCTCTCCTAAAATCAGGCACCATGAAGTTATTTAATTCTATAGAAGGGATCACCTGAAGATCAGGGCCCCCAGCCTTCTTTAGTTAGCCTTATGGCTAACTAAAGAAGGCTGGGGACCCTGATCTTCAGGTGATCCAAATTATCTTGTAGAAAATCTATCAAATGTAAACCCACACCCTTGCTTTTGAATGTAATAAAATTAATATTTGGGCAGTTAAAATCTCCAACAATAATTGATTCCTTTTGCGCAACTATGCTACATAAATATTATATATTTCAACGTCTAATTCTACTCCTTGTGAAGGAAGTCTATATACAATCCAAAAATTGAAGATTAAGTTAGCGCTAATTTCCAAATAATTATATCTAACTGGTCGCCGGCAATAACCGTCTTTTGAACTGGACAAAGATTTCTTTAGAGTCTAAGAGTACACCTCCTCCCATTTTACCACTTCTATCCTAGTTAAAATGTTTAAAACCTTTAATATGGTATTAATATATGAACTTCCTATCTGCACTTTTAATCCACGATTCAGTTATTGCCATAATGTCCTAATTTTCAACGTGAACTAAAGCTTTAAATTCGTTGAAGTGCTTCCTTACGCACTTCGCATTAGAAAACACTACTTTTAAACTGTGCTCCTCAGTGTTGTAATGGTTAGCATCGCCGACTACGAATCCATCGGCCCAGGGATCGAGACCCGGTGACGGCAAGCGGAGCGCAGCAAAACCCAGCTGTTCATCTTTCCACACAATAAAGAAACTGGTTGGTAGATAAATGGGTATCCTGGGTAGTCCAGTGGTTAAGACACTGGGCTGCTGGTGGGCGTGGTTCGGTTTTCACGTTAAACTGTAGGTCTACGGTGGAGTTACAAGCTTGACTCTCGTTAGAATGAACAATTCGGGCGGAAGCTAAACCAAAGTTATTCGGATCAATGAAAGAAAGCCACCCCCAGCCCTCTTTAGTTAGCTTTATAAGGCTAACTAACGAAAATATAACGACCTAACCTAACCAATCGTCAAGGGCGTACAGTTGACCTAACGATTGGTTAGGTTAGGTCGTGATATCTTCGTTAGTTAGCCTTATAAAGCTAACTAAAGAAGGCTGGGGGTGGCTTTCTTTCATTGATCCGGTTATTCTTTACGTTACTGTTTTCCTCTATACGCGCTGAGTTTCAGAGGCTGGCGAGTTAAATTTCCTAAACGAGAAAGAACTATTTCAGCTTGCTTACGTTTTAAGTAAATCTTACTTACTTTTTGATCAATCAATCGTGAATTACCTATTTTGTTCAAGTGAACGTCATCTTGAATGAACAAATCCGCCGAGTTAAAATCTGACCAAAAGTTAACGAACTCCACTTCTTCAATGATGCACATCGTTTCTAATTTAGTACTGAAGTACAATCTGTTACATTGATACGGAAGAACCCAGAAATCCGTACATTATCCCTTTGTGGGCTAGGTGGGACCGACTAACAAAGAAGACTATGTGGGGTCACCCAGACCCCAAACTTCAATGGTGAATTTCTGCCACATGCTTAAGTTTATATATACTAAAGTTTGTACATATGTTGCCCAGGACACGCACGTGGAGCCAATTCACCATGTGTCCCTTTTTTTTTTTTTTTTACATTTATTTTAGAATTTTGTAACTTAAAGAATTCAGCACTCAGAAACACTTTTTATATTCACAATATAGATTATAGAATAGAAAGAAATAGAAACATAGAACATATGAAACAATGTTTACTGTACACAGTCATCACATGCATAGTTGGAGTGACTTTCGCAAAGAGGCACATCACATTTTGTGCATGACTTTCTCGTCTTCTTATCCATCTTCCTCGGGCACTTTCCACATCTCTTCCTACCTCCTGGATTAGGCCTTGGCTAGGGTGCTGCTTCTACCTCATCCATAAGTGCCTCCATGCATGCTCTAACATGCTTTGTTGGCAAATATCTACCAGCTGACTCAAAACGTTTCTGGATTGCTGGTTTGCAGAGCTGTTCTGCTAAGTCTGCCAGAAATTTCCTTCGCCTTTGATTCCCTCGATACACATCGGGGGTTTTCTCCATGAAACAGCAACTAGCATTGTAAGCTACAACATCTACCATCTAGTAGAAGATAACTAATGGCCATCTGTTTGTTATGCGCTTACATGAGTAAGTTTTGATAAGTTGGTTTAATCGATCAACAGCTCCTTTTGTTGCATTGTAATCTAGAATTACATCAGGTTTAAAAGGTTCTTCCTGCTGCTTTTTTTGGTCGAAATGCATGGTGCTTAATAACAGAACTGCCTTTCTTACCTTTGCGACATAGCTGCATATCATAAGATGCTGGTCCCTACTAAAGCCAAACTTTGATGAATAGAGCTGACGATCATTTGAGGCTTGAAATGATTTAGATAATTGGCACTTATTTTTCCTCATAGTTCCTAAGAGTGTTAAATTTTTATCAAGTAGTTCTAAACACAGGTTGTCAGTGTTAACATTTCTTCCTGACTTCACAATAGTTGAAGTAAGATCTCGAACAACTCTTTGGGCTTGGTGGCGTTCTGGACCTTCAGGACCTTTTCCACTGTATATCTGGCCATTTAGAAGATACCCATTCTTAACGTCGGCCATACTCCAAACCTTTATGCCATACTTATCTGGTTTAGATGGCATGTATACTTTGAATGGGCATTTCCCTCGAAATGCGAATAGAGATTCATCCACAGTTACATATGTGTTGGCTTTATAGTTTATTTGACATGCTTCAATAAACTTCTGCCAAACTTCGAATATAGGCGCCAACTTGCCTTGTTCACCATTCCTTCGTTCTGCACGAGTAGTCATGTTATCAAATCTTATTGACTTTTTTATTTCTTTGAAACTGTCACGGCTCATAGAAGCACGATAAATTGGTGGACCGGTCTTAGTACCAAATAATTCATCAACTGGGCGGAAGCTATCTTTGTCCAGCCCAGATCTGAGATGAAGTCCTAGCCATGCCATCAGCTCAATAGAATCCAGCTGTTTCCATTTTTCACCATAGAGAGCACCACCTTTTTGATTTGTTGCATCGAGAACCAATTCACCAATTTCATCTGTGATAAAGAAGCTGAAAGTAGCAGATGCAGCATGCGTAGGTACACTTTCATGAACACCACCTTCTTCACGAACAATGTTTTGCCTCACATTTCGTCTAAGCAGGGGAGGCTCAGTGCACCACACAAAGTTATCTTTCCCTAACACAATATTGTCATCATCATCATCATGATCGCTTGCATTGTCACTATCAAAACCACTAAAGTCACTGTCAGAAGATTGTTCAACATATTAATATTCACTAGCATCAGATAAGTCTACTTCTGATTCACTATCATCTGACAAATTTGGTTGGTCTACTGTACATCTACATCTCCCTCTCCCACCCTGCTAGGAGCATAAAACGTCGCTATTAGAATTGACGTTGCCATTAGAATGAAAATCTAAGAAAATTTATGAAAAAATCTGAAAAAAAATTTAAATAAATTAGTCACATTGCAGGCGAGGTGGGTTAAGGCAGACCCCATTCAAGTTTGCTACCCTGTCACTTCCAAATGGTGTGACATTTTTCTCTTATATTTTGTGAGTATATACCATACCTACATACAATAAAAGTCATAGATGACCAGGCTCTAAAAATAATATTTGAATGAATGGCAGATTTTTGAAATATGCTTGGGGTCCAGTGGACCCCATCAGCCCACGAAGGGTTATTTGACTTATCTTCCACAGATTTAATCAAAGTTCGATATTTCTGACACACATATTCTGTTTCGTTTTATTTTATTTTTCAAACAAAATGTTTTATCGATAAGCCTAACAGTGGACGACCCTAACAACCCAGTTTCGTTTTTGTCTTCTATGATTTCAAGTAGACTAAATGGATTTTGACAATTCAGCCGAAAACTTGACGACACCTTTGGCTTAGCACCGTTTTTAACGAAAGTAAAATCATCAGCAGTTGAACTACTTCTATTCGACTGGATGTTATTAACAATTTTATCAACCTTCACATTAACGTTCTGAACATTATGAACCTGTTTAATAAGATTGCTAAATTTTCCCACTGAATTCAAAGAATTACGGTAAGTTCATTTCCCTTTAAGTTATCCTCCACGTTTGAAACTTTTTTATTAAGCACATCAAGACTCTTTTGCACGTCAACATTATTATTTTTTAATTAGGCTATCGGTAAACATTCGTTAGTGCACATGGACAGAACTCTATATTGATTTTTATACAGGGAGATAGAGCAAAAAAAAAAAAAAGTACTTGATAGCGTTTTCCTCGCAAATTTACATTTTTAGTTATTTGCCTTTTCAAATTTACTTAAGAAATTACAATTTGTTTTAGGTTTTGAAGTGCCGTAATAATTAAATGCCCGGTTAGGTCAATTGAATGCCCGGTTAGGTCAACTGTACGCCTTTGACGATTGGCTAAGTCGTGATATTTTCGTTTAAACTAACAAAAATATTACGACTTAACCTAACTAATCGTGAAGGGCGTACAGTTGACCTAACCGGGTATTCAATTAACCTAACCGGGCATTCAATTATTACGGCACTTCAGAACCTAAAACAAATTGTAATTTCCTAAGTTTGAATAGGCAACTAACTCGAAAAATATAAATTTGCGAGGAAAACGTAAAGTATTCTTTTTTTTTTTTTGCTCTATCTCCCTGTATAAAATTCAATATAGAGTTCTGTCCATGTGTTCATTTCACAGAAATGCATGCTCTCAACACAAAATTTTCAAGAGACTGAGCAGACACATTATGCAGCACGGTGGTCTTTGGCCATGAAAATATAATCTAACTGTACAGTAAAATAGGAACTGAAAACCCTAAATGGACTAAAGGCTTTGATTATGGAATACAGAAAATCTTATATGTTAAGCGGGTCTGTAATGCTTAGGAGAATTGCGTGCATTTTTCAGAGAAATGAAAATGTATGGGTTTCTACCATTAAATCTGAATTTAGCTTATAATTAAAATGCTTTAATAAATGCAAAAAACTTCACTTTTTTTCTACGTGAAGGTCAAAATATGAAAATAAAAACCCCCTCTAATAGACAGAGTTTATTTCCACAACAGTTTCGATGCCCACTGGCATCCTCCTCGGGTGGATGCCAGTGGGCATCGAAACTGTTGTGGAAATAAATTCTGTCTATTAGAGAGGGTTTTTATTTTCATGCTTTAATAAATATTGGACCTATTTGAGTTTACCTAACCAAGTATTAACTGCAAGGTTATTGAAATGACATACAGCCTCAAAGCAAAAATAAAAAATGTAAAAAAGTTATAAAACAACTTTGATATAAATACGTGGAATTAAATAAATAGGCGGAGGCTTGAATAATAATAATAATAATAATAATAATAAACTATACAAAAATTTTAAAATATTTATATAGAGAAAGGTTCATTAAGTACCAAGAACTTGAAATCGCTTCTGGTATGTGTTCCGACACATTTTAGTACCCCTCATCTCCTCCAAGCCCCCAAATTGTGTGTCTGTGCAATGCGGTGAGGACCCGCACCGCCACCACCACCACCACCACCAACGCCACCATCAACAACATTATTCACATCCCTATTGTTAACTTCGCCTGTCTTAAATTTCTATTGATTTTAGAAACCGAAGTTGACGGTCGGTAGGGTTCAAAGCGATATCCTTCGTCTTGACGAAGGATATCGAACTTTACACACACACACACCTTAAGTTTTTGACTCCGATGAGACAGCGTCCATGTAAATTATGTTCCCATATCGTCCTTGACTTCGTCATTGAGCTCGTCGAAGAATTTACCAATAGGATGCATGTATTTTCCAGCCTTCTCCAGTATCAGTGCACAGAACCCTCCGATCCATAGAACCCATTAGATCCCACAGCTTCATGCGACCGTACACCGTTTGGAAACTGGCAGTTGGTATGTTTGTGACACGGAAGGTATCTGTAGCCAGATCAGTCCTGTTGTAACTTATTATGTACTGTACATACGTACTGCCTACGTACATAATCTCAACCTCCTCTTTATGAACAGCATTGAAGTATTCCCCGGTAACCTTGGTTAACCTTGGATTTTTCCGGCCGAAATGTTCATTCTGACGAAGGTCAAGCTTGATGTTTCATCTTAGACCTACAGCTTAACGTGAAATCTGAACCATGACCCATTACGGGTGTCAGAAATTACTAATTTCTTCCCCGGACTCTATCTCACGACCTCCCCAGCAACAGCATAGCGTCTTAACCACTAGGCCACCCAGGATACCCATTCATCTTCCAACTATATTTTCTGGAAGGATGAACAGATGGGTAAGTTGCGCGCCGCTTGCTTTCGCAGGGAATCGAATCCTGGGATAGTGGATTCGTAGTCAACGATGATAACCATTATACCACCGAGGCGCTTCGCTAAAACTTGCATTACATTGCATCGTTAAAACATTACCCTTATCAGTGTTCCGGGCAAATTTTCCCCAAAATTGTTCAAGCAGAACTTTGCCCCAAAATATTTACCAGGGTTTCTGGCAATGTGTTCACGGTCAAGCCGTTTTTTTCTTCCTCTGTGTCAACACCTCATGGAAACCCTGCTGCTTCAGCCTTATCTTTCAGAAAGATATTGATATAAGGTGTGAAGAGGTTATCATGCTTCTGGAATCTCTACGCTTCATATGTTTTTAAAATTCTGTAGATTTGACGTACGGCTAAATCCAGTTCCAGACTTATTAAAATATCATGGAATTTTCACTGATTACACTCAAAAACCAAAATCCTTGTTTTTCAATCAAAATAGATGGTCCATATGTATTATTTTTGCACTGAATCCGAATCTGTTTTTAGAATTCTTCTATCACATATAGATTTTCACGAATTACACTAGTTTAACATTCCTTTGACAACCTATGAATTTTATCTTGCGACTGATGGCATCTTTTCACCAATGAAGTGATGAATACCACTACCTACATACTGTAAGTTATATCAGTGCCCATCAATATGTCGCAATGGCAGGGTAAGACAGATTGCCTTAGTGCAAAATATATACAAACTCTTACATTTAGTGGTAGTAAAAATGATAATGAATTGAAAAATAGTGAGTGATATTGATAAAGTTTTCAATTGAAAATGCTGCTTTGAATGATTTTTTGAGTGGAAGAAAAGGTTAAATATATTTAAGAATTTTAAAGAAGATTCGGAATCAGTGCAAAAAAAATACATTGGGATCATCTATTTTGGTTCAGGAACCAAAAACCTTGTTTGGATGTATATTCCAAATATTAAACCGAAAAACTTGTTAGCAGATGTATAAATAGTTTAATGCATCTAAATATACATACAGTATACATATTTATATAGTTACTTCTTTTATTTATATATATATATATTATATATATATATATATATATATATATATATATATGAGGGGTCCCGCGTCTTAAGGTACCTAAGCGCCAAAATTAAAATTCGTCAGAAATCGCCTCCAAAGTTCAGCAATATTCTGTCAATAGTATCTCTGTTATTAATTGAGCTAGAACGTTCATTTTTGGCTAAATTAGAGTTCTAAGTATGCTAATGAAGATGTTGATGAGTTTTTGGAATAGATTTTTATATTTTAATATTAAAAAAATATATATTTGATTTTCTTATTATGCCGAACTTTGGGTGCGATTTCTGGCACAGAATGATTCCATTGATTTTTCATCACTATCACTAGCACGGTGAGACATTGCTGCACACGTTGATAATAGTTAGAAGCCGGGTGAATAGAATAATCCACGCAATATTCAGCAATATGAGCACGAACACAGGACGCCTGCTAACAGCAACGCGAGTCTTAAGGTACTGGCGGGATGTTTGTATTGTGTCCCTCTCGGCGCGTGAAGCGGGTGGCCAATCAGAAAGCAGAGCGGCGTGGCTGCCATGTTTTCATTGGCTCGCGCTCCTCCTGCTGTTCTCGCCACCCAGAGACCGAACGTCCCACCCCCACCCCAATCACCAGTTGAACGGGATATTAGGGCCTTAAGACGCGCATCACATCTGGGCGGCAGAGCCCAGCTGGCGATAGAGGTGAAAAAAGTAGTTCGCTTCATAAGGTTTTCAACCATGCTTCTAGTGTCGTAAGGTCATTATAGCCCAAACCACGCGATAGAGGAAGGGTGAAAATAGTAATATCCATTAAAAACACGTTTTCGCCTGTGGTGGCGCTTAGGTACCTTAAGACGCGCGACCCCTCATGTGTGTATATATATATATATGAAAATTATTTCACGAAAGTAACACGTGAAAAATATTTATGATGAATAAAACCACGAAGGAAAGGAAACACAAAATGGTGCTCAAGCGCTTTCGTCTAATGACATCCTCAGGAACACTGAAGTACATAAAAGGGTAACAGCCTATATATAGGTTACAGAAAGAAAAAAAAGAAAAATAAATAACATACATACATACATACACACACACATACATATATACATACATATCTATATATACATATAAATACATATATATATATATATATATATATATATATATATATATATATATATATATATATATATATATATGCAATAAACAGAGAAGTAAAAATAAAAATTAAAAATTAAAAATTAAAGGATTATTAGTGAGGCGTACAGATTTGTAAGGAATAATATCGATTTTTAGCACAAGATCAAATGGATTATAAAAATACAAATTTATATTGGAAAACTGCCCGGGTTTTTAACACTCTGCCTATGGTCAGGTTTCGATATATATAAAAATAAAATGCAAATTAAAAGTTAATAAAGTAGCAGACAAGTTTACCAAAGATTTAGTGTTCTACCCTTCTTATCTAAATCTGTTTGGAAGGAATTCAAAATAACAGGATCGAGTTGAAAAAGACCTTTGCTTATGTTGAAGTTATTTGAAAGTTGGATAATGGCAGACTCAAGAATATTTCTATTAACAATGTTGCTAGAATGGAATAAAACTGAAGCATTATTCCAATCAATACAGTGGGCTAACTCTGACAAATGGACAAAAAGGGCACTGGACAACTGTCCTGTTCTAACGGAATATTGATGCTGTTTTATACGTGTGTGCAAATCCTTTCCCGTCTGACCTATGTAAAAGGAATCACATTGTTTACAACCAATTTTATAGATAATGCCTGAATTATTGGTAGGGCTATTTTTTACTATGATATTTTTCACAATATTGTTATATGAAAATACTACATTAATATCCAAAAGTTTAAGTACATTAGCAATGCCTAAAAAGCCCGGGAAAAATGGAAGTACTAAAATATTTGTTGACAAAGTACGAGTGTTATTATTGACACGATAGAAAGTTCGTTTTGCCTTGTTGAGACAAGATTCCATAAACGCAGATGGATAACACAAATCACTTCCAATACCGTTGATTTTTTCCAATTCGGCATCGATGTATTCCGGACTGGCGATCCTAAGGGCGCGGAGAAACATTGATGAAAAAATCAACGGTATTGGAAGTGATTTGTGTTATCCATCTGCGTTTATGGAATCTTGTCTCAACAAGGCAAAACGAACTTTCTATCGTGTCAATAATAACACTCGTACTTTGTCAAAAAATATTTTAGTACTTCCATTTTTCCCGGGCTTTTTAGGCATTGCTAATGTACTTAAACTTTTGGATATTAATGTAGTATTTTCATATAACAATATTGTGAAAAATATCATCGTAAAAAATAGCCCTACCAATAATTCAGGCATTATCTATAAAATTGGTTGTAAACAATGTGATTCCTTTTACATAGGTCAGACGGGAAAGGATTTGCACACACGTATAAAACAGCATCAATATTCCGTTAGAACAGGACAGTTGTCCAGTGCCCTTTTTGTCCATTTGTCAGAGTTAGCCCACTGTATTGATTGGAATAATGCTTCAGTTTTATTCCATTCTAGCAACATTGTTAATAGAAATATTCTTGAGTCTGCCATTATCCAACTTTCAAATAACTTCAACATAAGCAAAGGTCTTTTTCAACTCGATCCTGTTATTTTGAATTACTTCCAAACAGATTTAGATAAGAAGGGTAGAACACTAAATCTTTGGTAAACTTGTCTGCTACTTTATTAACTTTTAATTTGCATTTTATTTTTATATATATCGAAACCTGACCATAGGCAGAGTGTTAAAAACCCGGGCAGTTTTCCAATATAAATTTGTATTTTTATAATCCATTTGATCTTGTGCTAAAAATCGATATTATTCCTTACAAATCTGTACGCCTCACTAATAATCCTTTAATTTTTAATTTTTATTTTTTATTTTTACTTCTCTGTTTATTGCATATATATATATATATATATATTATATATATATATATATATGTATGTATGTATATGTATATATAGATATATATGTATATATGTATGTGTGTGTGTATGTATGTATGTATGTTATTTATTTTTCTTTTTTTTTCTTTCTGTAACCTATATATAGGCTGTTACCCTTTTATGTACTTCAGTGTTCCTGAGGATGTCATTAGACGAAAGCGCTTGAGCACCATTTTGTGTTTCCTTTCCTTCGTGGTTTTATTCATCATATATATATATATATATTAGTTACCTTTTTTCATCTATTTTTTATAGTTACTTTTAATCAATGTACTTTCATTTTTTCACAGGTCATTGTACTTGGAATATTGACGGATTACCTAAAATAGATAAAAAATAAAACTGAAAAATATTAAGTATGTGTCGTAGATGTATCAATGATGCCGACAATTTTTGCTACATTTGTGCAGAATTTACTGTTAAAAATCAGGAAAGGTGCTTTACTCCTCTTATAAAAAAAGCTTATCATTCGTACTTTGGATGTAAGGTAGGAGATCAAGATAAAAATAGGCACCCCATATTTGTTGCATTTCATGTGCAAACCGTCTCCGACAGTGGATTAAAGGTGCTCGCTCATCTATGTCTTTCGCAATACCAATGATTTGGAGAGAACAACAGGATCACTTAAGTGACTTATAGAATGGATTTCTTGTTTTTTGCAGAGAATCCTGATGTTTTAGTCATACAGAAATATCCTAATTTGGCATCGGCAAAAAGACCTGTCACTCATGGTCCAGATCTTCCTGTTCCAATACCACCCGAAACATATTCTGTAAAGGATGAAGATGATGATGAAGAGGTAAGTGCTGAAGCAAGTCCCCCCTAATGATCCAGATTTCAATTCTTCCACCCTAACTGAGCCACACATGATCTCTCAAGCGGAGCTCAATGATCTAGTTCGAGATCTAAACGTTATAAAAATCAAGCTGAGGCACTTGGTTCAAGATTACAGGGGTAGAATCTTTTGGAGAAAAACACAAACATAAGTCTGTTTCGTAACCGGGGAAAAGAATTTGTCTATTTTTTCACTGAAAGTAAATCTTTGCTATTGCAAAGATGATAATGTCCTGATGGAAGCACTTGCACACGAAGACAAAATTGAAGAATGGCGGCTGTTCAGTGATTCATGAAAATTGAGTTTGAAAGCTGTTCTGCTATATAATAGGAATATTTTTCCATCAGTTCCCATTGCTCATTCATTTCACCTTAAAGAATCATATGAAAATATGAAATATCTTTTAAGCAGCATATAATACAATAAGTATAACTAGAACATTTGAGGTGAGTAGTATGACCGCAAAATCGACGAATGCAGAGCAATTGCAATGTTGATCAAATGTTGCAAGGCACCAAACCCCCTTCCCCTTTGTTGCAAGGTGCCAACCTCCTCTCACCCATGGTGCCAGTGCCACAAAAAAAGGGTTATGCAAGCAAGGGGGAATCCCCCAAGTTGCCACAAGCAAGAGGGAATCCCCCAAGCTGCCACCCAAACCTAACCTAAGAGAGAGGAGGAGAGAGAGACCATCTTTCGCCTGGAAATCCCGGTGCATAATGAGCGCTCTTGACAGCATCAGCTGAATTAGAAGTCTTAATCCGCCAGTTGGCTAATGTAAATGGCCTGTTTAGAAAGGAGTGTATAAGGACCTTATTATCAGACGCATTCTTCCACATCAATCGTGTGTATATATATATATATAACTTTTTAGGTGCCAGATTGCGCTATTTATTTAATTAATGGAAATGTTTTTGACAGCATCAGGTGGCTTAGAAGGCGAATCCAGCAATTTGGCGTAGTGTATACAAATCTATACATATACTATATATATTTAGTGAAGCACACATGCATCGTTTATATATTCTCATCAACCCAGCTATCGTTTAATATCGTTTATATATATTTATTTATATATATATACACACACCCCGGAAAGCAATTGTTTCTACCGTTTATTGAATAATAAAACAACTATATCATTCTTTTTATTTGTCGAATTATTGGAAATAATTTAACAAACAAGAAATATAGAGAAAATAAATATATATTAAAAATAGTTCAGAAGAAATCTATACAGCAAAAAATACACACTTTATATTATATATATATCCTTCGTTTATATATATATATATATATGTATATTCTTAAATAATATCAGTACAGTAGAAATCTACATACATATTTAATATATGTACTAGCAAATACACAACAATAATAATAGTACAGGAGAAGTCTATACACACTTAATATATATATGAGCAAATACACACTTATATATAAACTTCAAAATAATAGACAATATAATACATCAAAATACACGTACTTTATGTTCTACTGCGCTTAATTTAAATACAAAACTCGCATGTAATCGAGTCTACCGTTACATCATCGTTGCTTTGTACTATGCAATAAAAACGATTTAAAATTATTTAACTATTCAAAGTACGCGGATGCCTATACTCAATATAAAGGGCCTTCAATTCGTTTAAAACTATTTTTGTGCCCACTTTGATAATGTAATTTTCGAGCCAATTATACTCTCTTTAAACACGGATAGAATACAATCAGAAGCACGCAAAAATAGGGCATCGTTTGCTACATCATTATTAAATTCAAGTTTATAAACACTCCTTTCCAAACGAGGGTTTATTCTTTCCAATCCGAGCTTTTCAACCGTGTACTCTTCTTCACAACGCACATCGGCAGTTGAAATAATCTTCTAAGTCGTGCCGACAGCTGCTCGTTATATAAAGAAATAGCTCTTAGCATGAATAGTGTAGGTGAGCTCAGCCCTGTACCGCTCAAGTCCTTTGTACCAAAGTTAAAGATATTTCGAAGAGTCTAAACCTTTTAAATACGCATCCAGTTCCAAACCATTCTCGCCTTGTTCAGTCCTACACGCGGTAAACCCGTCGAGCAGAGCGGTGTATGCGTATTCAAGAACTTTGTCAAAATAAAGCATATCGGTAACACGTGCGTCTAATATAGGCTTTAGCTTACGGAAACCGGCGATTTCAAACATTTTCTCGAGGATGAAACGGTTTCGCGTGGGGACAAGGACGTTATTATTAGACGCATTCTTCCACTATCAATGCATGGCTGATCGCGATTTATAATGGCATATGAGGGTGCATCACTAATCTGCTCTCTTCTTGTACCTACACCTGGAGGTATTTTATAACGATCCTCTCCCCACTTCTCAACTATCACGAAGATTCTATTCATCTCCTCAACACTTAAATAAATAACATTCCGTTTACCAGAGTTTGTTTGTCTATAACACGTTTCCAGTACATAGTTAACAGCGCCGGTTTTACGCCTGAACACACGCACTGATTTCGTTACGGACACATCGTATACGGCATTGAAGATACTGCTCAACGGAAACGCCATCGTTTTCTATTGTGAAAAGTGTACGTCCAGTCGGGTCAAACTCTGAGGGAACTATGAGCAGTTGACGAGTGGTTTGGCTCGGCGGGAGGTGTGTGTGGGGGGGGAGGGGGAGTCACATGGGCGCGTCATACCAAGCGTTAGTGATTCGTGCATGGGCTTGCTCCAACATGAAAGAGTCATGTGAATACTTGTATCCCATTATGTCTGGCAATCAGAATTTTTCTGTTACATGAAGTAATAACGACCTTAATGTTTTATCGAAACCATACAGCTTCGTTCAGGGGTACTCAACATTATGTTTTCGCGAACTACACATATTTTATTAACAATCCGGCGCTCTATTTCTGAGAAACATGTATCCATATCTGTCGTTTTTGCATAACAAGCGCTGCTCATCCCTAAACTCTATTAAAAACTCACACAGGCCTCTAGCCACAACCTCACTGCGAAGCTCATCATGATATATATGAACGTAATGATAAAAATATTTTAGACTGTCCATGATAACAAGATTTACATTCTCAGACGCAGGGTATGCATACTCGGTGTGATGTAACATGACATAATACCGCTTGTCACACCATTCGTCCACAAGACTCACTACCCATACCCGTTGCTTCTCTTCTGCACGTGATGCTTCTTTCACTTCGCGGTGTATATGCACCTTTACACAGTTTCGTCCTACGACGTAGTCCATCACGTCGTTTGAGCCACGAAAGCCCGCAATGCTCTCGCCAAAATAACCGTAGAGTATTTGAACCTCCTGCTCCTCACGCTTCGCTCGGCTCAAGTTGTATCCCTTCACGATCACGGTAGCGCTGAATATACGTCAATTTTTCATTTTCGGTCTAAAATCCTGGCGAGTACCCTGATACTTCTACCTTATCCTTCAAAAAAGTGTTTATATATGGAGTGAAAATGTTGGGTAGCTTGTGAAACCTCCACACCTCATATATCTTCAATATTCTGTAGCCGTGGCGAACGGCTAGGGACAGCTCAGGACTTTTATATACACCTTTGATCTACCACAGGTTGGTTGTGATTACAGGTCCCATTGTTCTCCTCTGTGCACTTCACGTACAGGGGAAACATGAGCTTGTGGTCTATAACGACGGGTAGGATCGGCATCCATAAGTCGCGAGGGGGAGCACTTCTACGAAAGAAAGACCGAAATAGTTTTCGTTCAAATTTGCTGAGAACTCTTCGATTGTGCGCAGCGCGGGTCCCATCAGTTTTTCAGGTGCTCCAACAGGCTACGGATTGTTTTTCATCACGTAGGGGTATAAAGAACAGAAGTCGTAGTAATGGAGTTTCACGCCCTCTGCAGGTGGAAAGTATAGCTTCAATAGGTTTGTACGCCCTCCGAACGAGCTATCACCGCATTTGAGAGGATCCAACACCAATGAACGTTTGATTGCGTTTATTTCTTCACGGTACTCCCCATCTGCCTCCATTCGTCATCATATTCATGCTCCACAAGACCTTGTGAGTGAACTGGGAGCCTATAAGTTGATCGCGGCAGGAGATCTATCATGGATATCTCCTACGATTCCACACTCAGGACGGGGGCATCCATGCCACCAGCAACCGTTAAAGGAGTACGCAGTCTTCTCACCAGTGGCACAATCTACGCTTAGACCATCCACCCAAAAAACACGACCATTGACCTTGATGGGGACTTTATGTTTTATGTTTACACCGGTTTGTTGCTGTAGTTGTATGAGCCAGTAAATAGCCTTATGCCCATAACTGCGTCGGTTGTTTCTGTGAATGACGGCTAAGGTGTCTTTAGGCATGAAATTGTTCTTGAACACCGTAAAGCACAATGAGGCAATCGTGGTTGCGACTTGCAGCGGATCACAATTGAATCGGTCTATGTACATCTTTCTAAAGGCCTGAAAACATACTCTAAGCACGAGCACATCATTCACGCAATAACGCTCACATTCATCCGCTATATTGTATAGAATTTCTTCATTAAAACTGCTGTATTAGCGGTCAAAATCTTCACGTTCACTATCACTCATGTTGGCATAGTTAAAGTAATGTTTGAAAGGAGGTAGTCCTACGTAATTTAAAGTGTCGCTAGTGAGGGAAGTGTATGGGAAATATTCATTTGAAACTTGGGCGGCTACGCCCATCACCTTCGGTAGTTTGGCTAATTTACAAGGTGTGAATAATAAAGTATCTTTAAACTGGACATTACCTCTTATTTGCGCCTGTATAAGTTTGTTTCCTCTTTTCAATGGGTCGCCTGTAAATATCTCCGATGACTCGTGATCAAGCAGTTCCTTATAAGGGAACTGTGTGTCAAATTTGGCGCCGTTATGAGCAAGAATATATACAGTCATTTTTTTGAACTTGTCCGCTAACTTGACAATATAGGACACAAAGAGGTTCACGGGGTTGACGTGTGCGATCTTTTTAAAAACGTTTGTTCGTTTGCCACATTTGTGACACTCATCACACTAGACTTCCATGCACTCATCGCAGATAGTCTGGCTTACAAGTAGATGTGGGATAACCTTTTTGGTTTCAGCAGCCGTATATGTTTCTGTATCGTAGTACACAGTTATACAAGGTCTATTTTTAGGCGTAGTGTCTTTCATATAGCATACAGGCTTTATGCCATCTGCCTTATATTTCTCATGGCATGTAGAACCGTGAATTTCATCACATTTATGCGTGAATTTCCCACAGTTGTCCATCATATGAAATATACCATATTCACAGATTCTCATTTTCCTGCAGGTGCCAAATGATTTATGGAACTCAAAACAGTTATTATTGAAAAATGTGCGTCTACACACATTAAAATCCCTCTTCATAGCTTCAACTACATGACTTCCACATTTGGAGCTCTTACACTACTCACACACCATGTGGCAATCCTTACAATGTTTCACTATATCATCCGCAAACTCCAGGCATCCCTTACATAAATCATACCTTCCATATTTTCTACTTTTATCATAACGTAGGAGTCTTGTACGGTCCCTCACACTGCTTTTAAAAACATACACAGTCCTACGACGATCATCCATGCCAAATACAGCTATACGAGCATTCATTTCCTGCTCTACCTGTCTCAGCTCTTCAGAACCCATATTACAGTCAAACTCAAGCTTGCAACCTGAAGCCAGTTTACGAGCACGCTGCACAACCGTAGGCAACCAAATTTGTTGGAAACAGGTATTTGGTACAGTAAACATACGGGCTAAGACTACTGTTATAAAGCCGCAACCACGCTCAGTGTTTATATGCCTTCTGTAAATAGCCTGAGAATTGAAGTTAAAAGTATAAGTTGTGGTCGCATGTCCCGCAACACGGAATACCCGGTCAATATCTATCGTAAAGCTGTCCATATTGAAGGTTGTACTACTTTGACAGGCCTGCATTATACGCCCCAAAATATATTCTATTTCTATAGCAGCCAAGCTCCTGTAGGATATTACTACCCAAAAATCATCTACATCCCCGTCATCTGACCCGAACCCAAAGGACAACCTCGTCCTGACTTCATGACCGTCGCTGTTCTGGAGGGCAAACTCCACAATACGTTCAACTACGCGTCGCAGACCGCGTTCAACACCATTGCTATACATGGGTCCAGGGTCAACCCTGACTACGTACCGCCTTCTAGTCAGGGCTGGGCTGAGGGTGGCGGTGGGCACCTGCTCGAATCTTATACCATCCTCTACAGAACGAGATGCTGCTGCTGCTGCTGCTGCTGCTGCTGCTGCTGTGGAGGGTGCGACCGGAATTGAACAGGAATAAGGGGGCACATTTTTATTTGAGAAAGGAACTTGTGTTGGGGGCGTATCGTAAGACGTAGTGGGTTGGGGCTATAATACTGGGGTCTAACAACCGGTGCACTCCTGGCACGCTTTATACCTGACGTGGAAGGCGATTCATGATCATGCCTCCGCTTCGAATTGTCGCGTGGGGGCTCTACAGCTGGCTTTGGTGGGGGTTATATTTTGTAAATTTTATTATATTTTGTAAATGCTCCATTTAGGAGCGTGATGTGTTTGAGATGGATTCTGTAGAAAAATTCAGTTTCACGAGCCCATCCACATGTATTATATCTGCCCCTTCAGGGTGTGGTAAAACTGTGTTTTTACTTAAAATCATTAAAGATAAGGGATAGATGTTCTCAAAATTTGTGCATAGTCATATAGTGCTATTCGACGTACCAGTCAGTATTCAACGAGTACCAAGACGATATTTTGTTCCACAAAGGTGTATGTGACGTTAATTCGTTAAAGGGGAATGTCCCACCATCTTAATATAAGCGTATTCTTCATCAACCAGAATCTATTTTTCAAAAATAGATATATACATGCGCGATGTGTCGTTAAATACACAATATCTAGTCTTATTCGCACAACATAGAGATGTGTCACAAATTGGGGTATTAGCCAATCATATGTTTCCGAATCAGCGTAAGGATTTTTTGAAGTTTATAAAGAAGCTACAAGCCAACGTTTACGGATATTTGCTTTGTGACCTTCATCCGCGAAACACGCTTAGAGTGCTTCTAGGAACAAACATATTCCCAAACGAGGCTGAAATGATAAAGAGGCTAAAGAAATACCATAAATTAAGAAAAATCTATCAGTGACTGCCCGGGCATTGCAACAGATGATTTGTTAAAAATATTGACTCCGACTTTTTAAAATGCGTCTGTGAACTCTCTCTTAACGTTATAAAATGTAATGTACCAATGAAACTCCCTCAGAAGGCTCGCCTACGTCGCTACAAGAATATAGTATGCACACTACTTCGTAAAAGTCAAACTGTGGGGAAGAAAAAACGAATTATTGTACAAAAAGGGGGTTCATGCCTGCCCATCTTCTTCTCAGTTTTGGGGCCCTTACTGACAGAGTAATATAATGAAGAAAGTAGTCGTGATTCCACACGAGGTGTATGCTTCACTACAAAGCTCAAAGAGTCCAGTTACGGTACTAGAACCCCATAAAACCGGCTTAAAAGAATGGAAAGCGAATTGTTAGATCTATTAAACAGTAAAAAGTCACCTGAGGAGAAAAGAATCTTATTTCTGCAGAGCTTCTTGGTATTTCTTCATGAGTACGAAAATTATAATCCGACAGAGGTCCCCGTAGTTATGAGGCACAGCACAGCCGACGCTGAACATGGAGGCATAGGACCTTGGGTCGCGACTAGAGATGACCAGTCAAAGAATAACGGATCGACCCCACAACATATCGAGCATGTATTAAAAAGCAGTCTTCCACATACAGTGAGGAATAAAGGCTTAAGTCTTTATAATCTATTGAGTCAGGACCCCATTATACAGTGGACCGATACAGGTGAAGTCATTGTTGAAGAAACAAAGGTACAGGGCTCAAATATCGTTGACATTGTCCATGACCTGGTGAGAAAGTGGGATAGGCCCTCACCATCAGGATGGAAGCATATTAAGCAAGAGTACAAGAAATAAATGTCCCCAAAACATTGATCAGAAATCTGAACAGGTTAAAAGACTTGGAACAATCCTCGCATGTGCCACAACTGAGCATGCCATCACCCCCAGTGGTAGCATCTCTGAAGAGGAGAAAGAAGAGACCAAACAACAATGGTTAACCCTGCCCGCGTGCCTCTAAAATGCGCAAATGGCTAACATATTAAGAAAACGTTATTATGACATTTCTAGCCCAACCTCCTACTGCGGCGTTGATTGACGGTTTTTATAATACGGCAGTAGGGAAAAAAGATGTTGAGACGTTTTTGCAGGAGCAGGATGCTTATACACTTCATAAGCCGGTGAGAAAAAGGTTTAAAACAGCCAAGACAACAGCGGCATCGATTGGGCAAGCGGATTTAACAGACATGCAAAGATACTCAGTGTATAATGGTGGCTACCGCTACATCCTATTCATAATAGATGTATTCTATAGATATCTGTGGCTAATTCTCCTGAAAAATAAACCGCCTGAAACAATTACTAAAGCCACCAAGACGTTGATGTTGAAAGAAAACAGGATTCCAGGCTATTTTTCTACGGGCATGGCGAAAGAATTTATAGGCCAAGCTTTTCGGAGCATGCTGACAGAGTTTAATATCAGTTACTACACTAGAACTTCTATATATAAGGCATCTTTAGCTGAGAAAGTTCAACGTACCATAAAGGAACGCATGCATCGCTATTTCACACGTAAAAACGCATAGAGATATACCGACATTATAAATATTTATTTCAATTTACATTACGTACCTATTTCGCTTTGTTATACTAATTACAAATGCAAACAACTTTATGTAATTGACGTTAATAGTCTTATTTCTTTTTATTCATTTTTATTTGTCCTGAGTTTTCTTCTGAAATCTATGCCTTTTAGTCTTGAATGTACGCGCTGTTCCTTTTCTTTTGTGTAATAATTCTGGAGTATCCCGTTTCAACATCCAGCAGTAATCAGCCATCATGCTGATGTCCCACCTTCCCTGATATCTCTTCTCCATTTCTTTGATGTCTTGGTGAAACCAAGCATTTATAGGCATTTATAGGCAGTAGTTTTTAATGAAAATTTAATGAAAATTACTTACATATGTAATATGAAATATGACATTTTGTGAAGAATCTGTATGTAATGGCGAAAAATGAATATTATTTTCGGAATCAGCGTGAAAAAATTACTATATAAGTGATAAAATATTTCGGACACCAAAATCATCGCAGGCCTGTGTTATGTAAGGCTTCTGCGTTCTGGTAATAAATTCGCGAAGGAATTTGAGCAAGGATGGACACGTGAGGTTTTTAAAGTTAGGGATATGAGACCTAAAGACGAGATAATGCTGTATTACTTTGAAGATTTGAATGGGGAAGAAACTGCAGGAGGCATTTACGGCGAGGAGCTACAGAAAGTGCCATTTAATTTAAGAAAAAAATGTATTTAACATTGAAAAAAATTTAGGTAGCAAAGGATCAGGAAAGATAAAAATGTACCTGGTGAAATGGCTAGGGTACCCAGAAAGATTCAACACCTATATAAAAGCTGCTGCAATAATGAAGCTTAAATAGTACGCAACATGGCGCCTAACCACTTCTACGTCACACTCCCGTCCTCTTCTTCTCTGCCTGTACATCCTGGCAAATTTTTAAGTGTTGAAAAGGAACAGGACGGTTTTCTTATTGTTTGAAGACTCGACGAGTGTGAAAAATTAGGCGTAACCTTAGATGATACTATGCGATCAGTCTTGTTCATTGGAGCACAATAACATAATACAAAAGTAACACTAGGGCTTGGCCATTATGAAACAGCATCGGATATTGTGTGGGGCTTAAATAAGAGACTTGAAAAGTCATACCTAACCGCCGATTTACTTTGTGAAGTCGTAAACATAGACATGCCAGTCCATACGTTGATGTTAAAGTCAACGACTAGTAGAAATATTAAAGACAGAGGGCTGTTCAAAATTATAGCCGAGGGCCGATATGGTGCAGCCCTCCAAAGAGATACCGTTCACGAAACACAACATGGCTTGTGTAGCCTAATGTACCAGCTGAAATTGGAGAAGTTAAGCGATGGCTATCCAGCCCCAGACGTGCTATATTTACAGCAATATCGTGGAACATCAGTTTGTTGGTAATACCCAGGCGCGCATGCTGCGTATCGCTCACATTCCCAATCATAGAGGAAGGAGCTTGAGCATTACATATAACAAACATCATTATATCAATGTCGCAACTAATCTATTAACCAATATCTCAATATATATAAGAAAGATTGAGGGGAAAACTTTCCCATTCGGTGACGGGGGCTTAACAGTGAAGCTGCACTTTCGTCGCACTGTGCTATAATGACCCGAAGGCCTTTCACAGTCTATCAAGGGGTGAGATACCAGCACGGGAGTGGACTTGGATCCATTTTTTCAACCATAATGCGTACGGCTGTCCACATGCTGAAGAGGTGCCAGATATCTAGAAAGAAAAGCGTTACAATCAGGTCTTAACAGGGTAGAAGACATAATGGCGGGGGCTAAGCATGAAGAAGCTATAAAAAAGCACTTAAAGCGTACACGGAATGAAATCATCAAAGATGCAAAGAAAAAATGCGTGGTGGTAGGAAGAAGAACAAGAGTTCTGTCCGGAAGAAGAAGAAGGGGTTACCAGCACGTGCTATTAAACGTAAAAGGACATAAAAAAAAGAAGTGTTCTAAGCGATTGAAACCTATGGTTTATCATTTTTGTTAACTGATATAAGCTAAGGACATTGCCCTCATAAATCACAGGCTGTTTACTACTTGCCAAGAGAGGTGTCACTATTTTTGACTTGTCATGGCTCGTTTCATTCACCCGTGTAGTTCACAATGCTGTAAATTGGAGCTGTCCCTCTTTGACATGCCCCAATTCAAGTTTCTATTGAGCACAGTGACTTTATTTACAATTAATCCGTTAAACACCATTAGCTCCCCGAGTGCCCCTATAGAATTCGTGATCCCCAGCTCAGGCCCTTACTTTTTTAATCCAAGGTGCGTGCACATGTACGTTAAACTACGTATAGCACATTCAGATGGAACGGACGTCGAAGACAAATACGTTGTATTTACAGAAACAAACTTATTACACGCCATATTCAACCAGTGTGATGTGTATTTAAACCAGTTCATCATCTCGGCAGGAACGGGCTACTATCACCTACAAGCCTATCTGGAAAATGCCCTCAACTTTTCAAAAGAAGCGAAGGACACCTTTTTACCTGCCGAGGGCTATTATCAAGCTAAAGACGAAAGCAATATAAAGGAAAAATTTACGAAATTCTAAAAAGATATATGAATGCTTCGGACGCCTGCATACAGACTTCACATTCCAGGAGAGGCTGCTTGTGAATGTGGTCGATATGAAAATAAAGCTCACTCGTACGAATCCTAAGATCTGTTTAAATCTGGGGGCTGACCAAAAAGAGAGCGCAAAGCCCGTGGTGATTCATGTTATGGAAACATATCTTCACGTGCGCCGAGTAAAATTAAGCTCGGCTAAACAACTCGAAATTGAAAAAAAATTTACTATGGCTGGCATCGAAGCAGATAGAAACGTCGCCCTGGGAGCTTTACCTAAAAGGTTATTAATTGGAATGCAGGAACACGTTTCTGTGACTGGAAAATATAAAAAGCACGCCTTTAATTTCAAAAATTTCGTCTTAAAATATAACCTTATATGTCAATGGAGTCGCCTTAGGGGGAACATTAGAAACGGATTATTCAACAGAAGCCGTGTTCCCGCTTTGCTTGTGAGCTTATAGTAAGCTTGCTCCTATTGCTGGTACTTGTAATGAGCTAGGAATTGGCGTAGCACAGAAGGAATTCATCGAGCAAGTTAACCTTTACCCGTTTGACATCACCCCGGACTTATCTGCTAGTGTAAACACGCACTTAAGTCCATAGCAGCGTGGAAACATCTCAGTCGGATTAGAATACGCCAAGCCTCTAGACTCGCCTATTAGTGTACTAGTATACCTCGAATCACAAGCCCTAATAGAGATCGATAAGTTTAGAGGTATAGTCACAGACTTTTAAAGTGGATGCGAATACACTCCAAAGAGTAATGAATAGTGACCGAATCACACGCTCCAAATTTATGGGTGTGTTGGCGAAGAATGAAACATTGAAGATTCCAGCTACGAGCCACTGCGCCAGGCGCACTTATTCGAAATACATATGTTAGCGGTGGTGAAGGGATTCATTGGATCGCCCTCTATTTTAAAAATAGGGACCGATGTACTATTTTAACTCACTGGGGGTTCATCCTTGGAGTGACGCTATTATTGTAAAATTTCTCGAGCAACTGCACATTCTCCAAATTGTCTGGAGTCCTTACCAATTACAGGGTTACTATAGCAATACTTGAGAGATGTACGGCCTTTCATTTCTCTTGCATACGGCGCGTGGGAACGAATTTACAATTTTTTTAAAATTATTTAATTTGTGTGGCACAACGCAAAATGACGTTCTGGTATGCAACCAGATAAAAAAGTTCCCGTTTGTACGCACTCGGTGTATTGTGTGATGTTTTACGCGTGTATATATATTAGTGATGTAGCGGATGTCATTTTTTTCACATCCGCGGATGCGGATGCGGATGAGGATGTTTGATTTCAACATCCGCGGATGCGGATGCGGATGCGGATGTCTACATTTTCGTTATTTTTTAGGATATATTCGAGATTTGTTGTGTTTAACGTATATAATAAGTTATTATATAGAGAGAGCTGTAGCTATAATGTACTGTAGTATAATTGATTAATTGTACAATAATTGCTGTACTTTTCTCTGAACATATAAAATAATATCAAGCATTTAACTAATATAGAAATCAATTAGTGAATTCGTCTGCAAATAAATTCGTTATATTTTGTTGAGTTTCAGCCACAATTAGAAACCATAATTGTGTTACCCGACCTCTTTCCCCAACCTCCACCATTATAGAAAGAGATCTTTAATTAGCTTGATAACTATTTATATTAAGTTTAAAGTTTTATTAGGCATATTTATAAATGAGTAATTAAAATAAAGTAAACTAAGATGTTCATCGTTTAATATTCAAACTTAATTATAGGAAGGTTATGCTTAAGGAACATTAATTTTTCTGCCTTTTCTGCTGCCAGTCTGTTTCTCTTTTCATCATATATTAATCCAGCACTGCTAAATAACCTCTCGCTTGGTACGTTTGTTGGAGGACAGGCTAAATGTTTCCTTGCAAGTTTACTCAAGTATGGATAGATATTCTGCGTATTTTTCCACCAACTAATAGGATTGTCACATGCAGCCTGGCGGTTTTTCTTGGTGATAGCTCTCGATCATTTTTACTACATCTTTTGACATCGCGTAGGTCTCGTCATTGCTGCTTGACTCAATAAACTGAGAGACAGATTCTGTGATAGATTTGCTTGTTGAAGGTGTTGGTTCTGTCACTGAAACTTTTATTCTTTTGGTGGGTGGCGAAGCGACAGATTCAAGAGATTAAAGCTCTTCAACTGCTTTGCCAAGTGATGATTTAAGTCGTTCTAATGAACTAGGTGAAAATAACTTAGCTTTGTAACGTGGATCTAAGTAGGTTGCAAGAGAGTAACTTCATACAAGAACAGCCTCTCGTCTTGTCGCTTGCATCACTTTTGCGCACAATGAACTAGTTCTATTAATATAGTAGAATTTGATAATTTCCGTTTATTAATGACGTTTTATCTCAACGGTCCACATCCGCACGACATCCGCAGTCCAAAGTGCGGATGCGGACGCGGATGCGGACGCTGATGCGGATGCGAGAAAATGTGCGGATGTTCCGCGGATGCGGATGCGGATGTGACCTACATCACTAATATATATATATATATATATATATATATATATATATATATGTATATGTATATATATATGTATTTATATGTATATGTATTTATATGTATATGTATGTATGTATAATGTATATGTATGTATATGTATATATATATATATATATATATATATCTATATATATACATACACACACACACACAATCATACATACATATATATATATATATATATATATATATATATATATATATATATACATACACACATATGTATGTATATGTAACTTGAGTAATTGCAGCAATATTGTGTAAAATATAAAATGTCTCCAATAATGTTAGTTTATGTACCGTTTAAGGACGAGTCTTATGCTATGGAGCTTATTTAAAATGTAATGGATGCTAATTCTGTAACTAACTTAAGTTGGATATAACTATATAATGTATAAAAAAATTGATGCCAATGTCATTTGTATATGTGTGAGAAATATTGAAGGACATATTATGTAAAATTGTACTGTATACAGTAAACGCTATTATGTACTATTTTATAAAACATTTCTCTTGGCTCAATCATTTAATAAATTGTTGAAGATACATGGCTTTTTCTTCCCCGACACACACACACACACACACAAACACACACACAAACAAAAAACTCATATCATTTCGTCGATAATACGACAATCGCTTGGCTGTGTGTGCAGTAAAACATGTACATCGATCCCCAAATTCTCGTCCACGATTTAACTTTTCTTCAAAATTATCACGAAATGTTTCTATAACAGTAACACGATCGAGTTCCGCGTCGTTACTTTAAGGAAAAAAGGCTACGGTTGTAGACATAAATTTTAAAATTATTTTTGGCCTGTTCATACATTTTTCTGAAGAAATTCTGCAGGCCTATGGATTATGATATAGTTAATACGTAAAGGTAGAAATTTGAATTCCCTTTAAGAGAAAATGCCGAATAACTTTTAAATGAGACATTGCGGAGCAGTTAATCAAACAGTGATAATTACTTTAATTTACAGAGGCGGAGTACTTTTATCCTAGCTAGACATACTACGCATCGCCTGCCATCAGCGGGTCTCGAACCCAGGACTGTTGGAATTCCCTCCCTTTAAAGTTTGCAGTAATTCATTCTTGGTACGAGTCAAAATATGAATAAATTACGAAATTTTATAAAAATAATTAAAACTTGCAAAGGATTCTTGATTAATATAATGTAGAACCGTATTAATCACTGAGCTGCATGACACATGATATATATATATATATATATATATATATTATATATATATATATATACAGAGAGCGAGAGAGAGAGAGAGAGAGAGAGAGAGCGACGAGAACGGCAATCAGATTAAACCACATTTCACAAATTAGTTTTTAAATTATTAAGTAATTATTAATTATTTGTACTCGCATTTCAATTGGGGTCTTTTCCGCTGGATCATTCTGTTCGACGTCACAAATGTCTGCTATGGCCCGTGCTGAAAGTAATTCGTGCTGATCGGCTGCTGCGATCAGCCTAGTGGCTTCAGCCCTGAAGGAAGCCTAGATAAAATTACTCTTTCGTGTATATATATATATATATGTGTGTGTGTGTGTGTGTGTGTGTGTGTGTGTGTGTGGCTTACCCAAGATCTCCAATGTCATATAAAACTGGTAAACAATAGAGTTCTGTCTGACTGGCATTGTCCATGACGGCTAGTAGTGCGTGTTTAATCACGGGCAAAATATCAGCTAATACGGTGCCGAGATGAAAATGCCCCATTTTATATGTGACTGCGCTGCCCCATTTCGAGTGACGATTAACTGTACACCAATCACAAGCTCGCTGACTTCCTGATTGGACAGTGATACCCAAGTGGGTGTTTAGACTATCGTAGAAAATTCTAATCTGCGCATGCGCAGGACAGATAGAGAGAGAATGACTGAAAATGAAAATGTTTATTGGCAGTCTATAATACATATGACAAATATTATTAATACACTGCCAGTTTACATACTAAGGATAGAAATATATACAATTGATTAGAAATAATAACGCTAATAATGGTGAACTCTATGTGTTCTGTTACAAAAGGGCAGAGAAAGAGAGATTATGAAGGTATTAAACACATTTTTGTATTTTCAAACTTTTATTTATAAAATTTAATGAGTTGACTTTGGTGTAGGAATTCCTCCGCACTTCAAAGTTTGTGCCGAATATTGGAATCCGAACCACGCCCAACCAGCAGCCAAGCGTCTTAACCACTAGGCCACCCATTTATCTACCAACCACTTTCTTTATTCTGTGGAAGGATAAACAGCCTGGTTTGCAGAGCGCCGTCACCGGGTCTCGACCCCGGGAAGGGTGGATTTGTATTCAGCGACGATAACCACTACACCACCGAGGTTTTGTCCTATGAACTTAGCGATATGCATAGAGCACCCCGGCTCATTCGATTCATTATTCTCTGGAGTGTATTCGCTTTCATTTTTAAAAGTCTGTGCCCTGGGGTCCACCATACAATTACAGCTCAGAACCAATGCAGCTTAAACTCACTGACTGGCGAGAAGCGTTGTTAAAGCACTGTGTGTGTGTGTGTGTGTGTGTGTGTGTGTGTGTGTGTGTGTGTCCTGAGGCTGATCTGGAGACTTCAAAATGTGTATGATATTAATAATAATAATATTAATTAATGGTGTAGAAATTTTGCATGGTTTTTCACAAAAAAAAGTTTAAACTAAAAAATAATAATGATAATAATAATAATAATAGTAATAATAACAATAATAAATGATAACAACAGAGAGAGAGAGAAAAAAAAATGAATGAAAATCCATAATTGCTAGCATAGCCTATTCAGCTAGCAAATGTTAAGAACTTGAAATAAATAAATATTTTAAGCATTCTTTTTAAGAGTTTATAAACTGATCATTAAATTTCTAGATGAAAATTTACTTTAGACACTAAATTTATAATTGGGGTGAGGCTGAAGGAGTTACTATATAAAATTATGTTAAAAACTTAAGTGATTAGGTGGAATTCATTAACTAATTTTTTCTTCTTTTTTCTTCGCGCCAATTTCAACCTTTATCCATACTCGTCTCTGATCCTTTTTTTCTTCATGCCCATTTCAACCTTTACCCTTACCCGTCTCTGGTCCTTTTTTACTTTTTTCTTCGCGCCCATTCCAACCTTTATTCGTACCAGTCTGATTCTTTTTTCTTACCGCCTATTTCAACCTTTATCCGTACCGTCTCTCGCAGAAAGTGTTTTGATAAAGGAGGGAAATGTTTTCATTTTAACCTCAATTTATTTCATCGAGTGTGTGTGTGTATATATATATATATATATATATATATATATATATATGTACGTAGTAACTACTGAAGTGGCAGAGACGTTTTTAAAAACCTTAGCAATATTTCATCAAAAGATTTAGCGATATTGCATCAACACATACACGACCAAGATGAGGTCACACAAGCACGACTAAGATGACGTCACAGAGCGGGAATATACAAGGCATCACAACTCAACTTCAACTATCGCCATGTAAACACCACTTGTGCAAGCCCCACTTGGGCCTGGTGTCATTCACTTAACTTTATATAAAGACTAATCATTACCTCGCGCGTTATTAAATGTCAAGCAATTATTATATTGAAAGCATTATTTCAACTGTAAACTATCAACATATTCTATTTCACGCTTTTCTTCCTTTATTACACAAAATAAACGAGTTAACTCATTAATTAAGTTATTAGTTGGTTGATTGACTGAATAATATAATTTGATCTGCAAAGATCTGGTGACCTCAGCCTAAGCATTTATCGTTAACATTCAATTAATCGTAATTATCATCATTCATTATAGTACCGATTTACGCATCAAAGTGCCTACAATGAATTGGTAATTATTTATATATATATATGGGTTAACATCTATTCCGTTAATGTATATATATACACATTCCTTCTAATTACTAAGGGTGAAATTCTCAAATTAGTCTTTTTTTCTTTGCGTCCCATTTCAACCTTTATCCGTCTTTGGCCGAGAGTTTCTTGATAACGGAGGGAAATGCTTTCATTTTAACCTCGAATTACTTCATCGAGTAATATATATATATATATATATGTGTAGATGTGTAATTAAAAACAATTACAAAAAGCTCGAAACCGTATTACACTTTAAGACTACTTTCCGCCGTAGTGGTTAATAATATAATAGAAGTGATGATGATGTGATGCAATTAAGAAAAAATCCCATTTATATATAATATATATATATATATATATATATGTAAACAAACCAATTTGTGTGTGGTTTTAATTCGTGCCATCATGCATTATTTTCCATATATTTTCGAATAAATGAATTTATTTCCAATAATTCGACTAAATAAGCAAAGTGATATAGTTGTGTTTTATTATTCTATTAATAATAATAAATCTTAATTATATTGACTGAAAAGGTTTGTGGTCAGGGGTATGATGAGGGAGCGAGGAGGCAGTTAGTTTGTGGGTTCATAAAGGTCGTGCTGGTTTATCGCGCCTAATCCTCAAAACAATAAAAAATTTGAGGATTAGGAGCGTTCGCTATAAGTCCAAAACAATCAAAGTGAATTTATGTCGTTATTGTGGGAGAACTATATATATATATATATATATATATATATATTAAGGCCATGTGAATATTTCTAAAGCGGACGTTTAAATCACAGTTATAACTGGAAGGAGTAATCGTGCATTTATCCTTTCATGGGGCAATGTATTCTCTTCTTCATTTCCCTGACGAGGCACGAATACATAGAGGGAATCAATACAATTCTTGTGATTATGCATAAGAGCCCCGCCTAAAGGGCCAAATTATTCAGGGCTATTCAATGTTTCAGGAGGAAGTTTTTTATGGTCCTTTCTAGTTCGGCTTATTATTATTGTGTATATATAATTTAGACGTGTGGCTGAATAAACCATTATTTTGGAATTAAGAACTTATTTATTTGTGTGCATATCAACATTGAACATTAATTAGTATGTATTTTTTAAACGTAAATTCAATGAAAATCGAATGAGAGTTTTTCATAAATTGTATTAAGGGAGGACGTTTGGAGCGATAAGTGTTTTAAAAGTCTCTTGATTAATTTTATTCGCGAGATATTAAAGCCGTTTGAAGGAATAAACTCTTTTTAGTTTAAATTTTATTTTTTTACTTTTGAAGTTGTAAATCATAGCAGCCCCTTTAAAGAAAACTCTTTAATAGTTGGAAATACAAATAACAGGTGTCCCGCGAATACTTGGCCGTAAGATAGATATGGGACTTAAATTTAATGACATGTCTAAGTAGACAGCACCACAGATTTGCTTCTGGTATAAGAGGTACAAAGAGAGAGAGAAGTTTGCGTGTATTACTATTATTATTTAAAAGCCTTGTAGTAAATACTGCTTGGAAAATAAATTTTTAATTTTAGTCCACTTCGTTTCTAATTAAAATCTCGACGAAAGGTATTAGCGTTCGGTCGAGTCGAAATTTTACCTGTCGCCCCATCCATGCATTTCAGAAATAAAATTCTGTTGTTCAGACGCCGGTCTGGCGCCGCGAATAAGTTTATACATAGGCGTTTTAAGATTTTCCATAATTCTTAATAATGGTAAGAAGCATAAAGTACTGGGTATCGGGACATTGTTGACGAATTTATTTTATATTAAATATATTAATAATTATAAATAATGTATATACAGAAGATAGGGTCAATATAAAAATTAATTTTTAGCACTAATTGACAAGAGCTTCAGCATATATATATATATATATATATAATATATATACAGGGTGTCCGAGAATTATCTGTACAATTTTTGGCTGTTATTAAAAGTCAACCATGAAGTGTAGAAATTCCAGTGTTGTCCCATTTTACAGAGAATCTCATTAAGTTTTTTCTGATACCAAGTTTTGACAAGTTTTTTAGAAATTCCAGTGTGTCCGAACATTATCTGTACAATTTCATTTTAATAAAATTCTTGATAACACACGTAAAATTCTTAAACAAGATTATTTAGAAGCTGTATTTTCAAAAGTTTCTTTTATTAAAGTAACGTTGTTACAAACATTCGATATGTGCACCATTAGTGATTCGCAAAACATCCAATCGATACTCCAAATGTTGCCATGTACGCTGCAGCATATCCACATCAATTCGCTCAATAGCAGCTGTGATTCTTGCTTTTAAATCATCAATGTCTGTCACCCGCGTACATTTCTAAAAAACTTGTCAAAACGTGGTATCAGAAAAAACTTAATGAGATTCTCTGTAAAATGGGACAACACTGGAATTTCTACACTTCATGGTTGACTTTTAATAACAGCCAAAAATTGTACAGATAATTCTAGGACACCCGGTATATATATATATATATATATATACAGGGCGTCCCAAACAAATGTATACACACTTTAACAGCTGATAGCTCAATTGATGTTTCTTTCTTTCCAAGTTAAACCCATTAGAATTAATAATGGCAGTCAGACTAAGCTTTGAACAAAGGAAATTCATTCTAAAATGCTACTGGAAGTGTGAAAACGCAGTTGAAGTGCAAAGACAGTTTAGGAGGGAGTTTCAAACAGATCCACCAACGCGACTTACCATCACTCGAATTAGAGATAAGTTTGAAGCCGATGGAACTGTTCAGAATGTCCACAAGAAGCGTTCCGGAAGACCACGGACATCGACAAGCCCCACAAAGCAAGAAAGAGTACTGGAAACGTATCACCAAAGTCCAAGAAAATCTGTGCGGCAAGCGAGTCGTGAGGTAGGAATTTCAGAATCGTCTGTCCAACGCATTTTGAAGCGCTGTCAATGGAAAAGTTACATTCCAAGATTAGTCCATGCTATTAATGAAGATGATCCGGACCGAAGAGTGGAGTATTGCGAGTGGTACTTGGCACGATGTGGATGTGGATTGGACGAAGGGGTTTCGTAGAATACCCTCCGCGTTCACCAGACCTCACACCACTAGACTTTTTTTATGGGGATACTTAAAAGACAAAGTCTACGCTATAAAACCTGCAACAGTCGCTGAATTGAGAGCAGCCATTGAACGAGAATGCACAAAAATACCAAACGAAATGTTTCGTGATGTTTGCGATTCCATTGCTTCGCGTTATCAGCAGTGCCTGGACCAGAACGGACGTCAGTTTGAAAACAGGCGTTGACAAAACAATTAAATAATGTCTGTAGATTCTATTACATTTTGAAAATGAAATGTATTTTAATAAACACTGCCTTTATAAGTATTTAAAGTGTGTATACATTTTTTTGGGACGCCCTGTATATATATATATATATTAAATATCTTATTCCATTTTATTTTAAATAAAATAATTCCTAATAATGATGATAATGTATATACAGGGGATAGAATCAATATAAAAATTTATTTTTAGCACTAATTTCTATATTATTAAAGGGACTACCTTGGATAAATATATATAAATATATATATATATATAACCGACTGGCGGATTAAGACTTCTAAGCCAGCTGTGAGGTCAAGAGCGCTCATTACGTGATTCGACATGCCTGCAAGAACATCTCCATTAATATATACAAATAAACAGCGCAATATGGCAACTCAAAAGTTATTAATATATATACATATACACTCCTTTCTAAACAATCCATTTACAGCCAACTGGCGGATTAAAAATTCTAAGTCAGCTGATGCTGTCAAGAACGCTCATTATGCACTTGGGTTTACAGGCGAAGGATGGTCTCTCTCTCTCATCCTCCTCCTCTCTCTTAGGTTAGGTTTGGGTGGCAGCTTGGGGGATTCCCCCATGCTTCTGGCAGCCACCCTTTTTCTGTGGCACTGGCACCATAGGGGAGGGGGTTGGCACCTTGCAACAAGGGGGAAGAGGATTTGGCACATTGCAACAACTGATCAACATTGCAATTGCTCTGCACTCGTCGATTTTGCGGTCATACTACTGAGGTGACCTAAAAGTTATAACTCTTCTTTTGGGAATGCAGCTGGGGTATATCAATTATTGCTGTTTCTTATGTGAGTGGGACAGCCGTTCTAAGTCTAAACATTACATTGTTAGCGATTGGCCAATTAGACAATTAGTAGGTCAAAAAAACCTTATTGAACCAAAAAATTATATATATATATATATATATATATATATATATATATATATATATATATGATGAATAAAACCACGAAGGAAAGGAAACACAAAATGGTGCTCAAGCGCTTTCGTCTTATGACATCCTCAGGAACACTGAAGTACATAAAAGGGTTACAGCCTATATTTATACAGGTTACAGAAAGAAAAAAAAAAAAAAAAAAAAAAAAATAAATAAATAATATACACACATACATATATATATATATAATATATATATATATATATATATATATATATATGCAATAAACGGAGAAGTAAAAATTAAAAATTAAAGGATTATCAGAGAGGCATACAGATTTGTAAGGAAAAAATATCGATTTTTAGCACAAGATCAAATGAATTAAAAAATACAAATTTATACTGGAAATCTGCCCGGGTTTTAACACTCTGCCTTTTATGGTTAAGTTTCGATGTATGTAAAAATAAAATGAAAATTAAAAGTTAATAAAGTAGCATACAAGTTTACCAAAGATTTAGCGTTCTACCCTTCTTATCTAAATCTGCTTTGAAGGAATTCAAAACAACAGGATCGAGTTGAAAAAGACCTTTGCTTACGTTGAAGTTATTTGAAAGTTGGATAATGGCAGACTCAAGAATATTTCTATTAACAATGTTGCTAGAGTGGAATAAAACTGAAGCATTATTCCAATCAATACAGTGGGATAACTCTGACAAATGGACAAAAAGGGCACTGGACAACTGTCCTGTTCTAACGGAATAGTGATGCTGTTTTATACGTGTGTGCAAATCCTTTCCCGTCTGACCTATGTAAAAGGAATCACATTGTTTACAACCAATTTTATAGATAATGCCTGAATTATTGGTAGGGCTATTTTTTACTATGATATTTTTCACAATATTGTTATATGAAAATACTACATTAATATCCAAAAGTTTAAGTACATTACCAATGCCTAAAAAGCCCGGGAAAAATGGAAGTACTAAAATATTTTTTTACAAAGTACGATTGTTATTATTGACACGATAGAAAGTTCTTTTTGCCTTGTTGAGACAAGATTCCATAAACGCAGATGGATAACACAGATCACTTTCAATACCGTTGATTTTTTTCAATTCGGCATCGATGTATTCCGGACTGGCGATCCTAAGGGCGCGGAGAAACATTGATGAAAAAATGGCCTTCTTAGTGGGGGTGTCATGTCCCGAGTAAAAGTGTACGTAGGACAAATTGTTTGTTGTTTTCCGATAGATACTAAACTTAAAACCTGGGCTTTCCCTCTGTACACGCACATCCAAAAATGGGATTGAATTGTCTTGTTCCACTTCTAAAGTAAACTTAATGGAGGGGACTTGATCATTTAACTGAAGGAGGAAGTTATCCAGGTCACGATTCATGGGCCAGATACACAAAATATCGTCGACGTACCGCAACCAAGGGATGCCAACCCCCAGGATTCTCGGAATGTAAGTAATTTCGAAAAACTCCATATAAATATTGGAGAGGAGGGGCGATAAGGGGTTGCCCATGGCCATCCCAAAAACTTGTTGATAATACTCGTTATTGAAAGTGAATTTACAGTCTTTGATGCAAAGCTTAATAAGTTCCAAAACAATGTGTGAAGGTAGTGGCAGGTCATACTTATGTAATTCTTGGGAGAGAAAGTCAAGCATATCGTCAATCGGCACTTTTGTAAACAATGAACAAACGTCAAAACTGATCAATCTATCGTTAGTTTCAGTACGTGCATTATTCAATTTTTCAGTAAGATCCATGGATTTTTTTACATGTGAATCAGAGATAGTTCCGAGAATGGGGGACAAGACTTTGACAAGCCATTTGGAGAGTTTATAAGTAATAGAGCCCACCGAGCTAATAATAGGGCGCAGTGGGGTTGCCAGGTTTGTGGGTTTTAATAAGACCGTAAAGGTAGGGCAGAGAAGGTGAAGTGGACAAGAAAAGCGGAATTAAGTCCTTATGATCTTTTAGAATGCGTTTCAAGCCACTATTAAATGATTTGATGACGTCATCCTGCGGGTTCTTCCTAAGTTTGCTTTATGTGGCATGGTCCTGGAGAAGCTCGTTCATCTTTCCGATGTAGTCCACTTTGTCCATAATAACTATGGTGTTAGCCTTGTCTGCTTTAGTAATATGGAGCTCCCCATCTTTTTTTTAATTGTGAGAGGCTATTGCGAAAACGTTTAGGAAAGTTATCTTCGTAATTACTATTCGCCGCACTATAAACGAGGCCTTTAACTATGTTAAACAAATACTGAGGGAGATTACACTGTTTTTCAAAACACGCGAGACTGTAACAAATTTGTAAAGCCGAAGGTTTTTTAACAATAAAAAAGGACATACCATATCCAAGGGCACTTTTTGCATCGTCACTAATGTTTTTCGAAGAAAGGTTCAAAACACACTTTCAGCTTGCTTTTTTACTCCACTGACTATTTCGAATGAGACTTTTAATTTTTCGATCCAAAATGTTACGAAGTGAAGTAGTTCTCCGACGCAACTCGTTGTAAATTTCATCAAACGAAGGTTGGATCCACGGTTGGGGAATAACGGTTAAAAAATTATGTTTGGCGATGTTTAAATTTTTGAAGGCGGACCACTCATTTTGTCTGGTGACTTCAATATGTTTCTTTAAAATTAATCTGCTGAAGTTGTTGAACGGATGGTCGTCAATTTGTCTGAGGCGAATCGGAAGCAGGGATTTGGGAAGAACTTGCTCCTCTAGACAATTAGTAAGAAACTTTCGTCGGATACGAATTGCATGCCCCTTCATTAATGTAGAAGAAAACACGGACACAAACGGAGACAAGAGAGGGAACAGCAAACCGAAGGAACGCGTGGTGTTCATTATATGAAAATTATTTCACGAAAGTAACACGTGAAAAATATTTATGATGAATAAAACCACGAAGGAAAGGAAACACAAAATGGTGCTCAAGCGCTTTCGTCTAATGACATCCTCAGGAACACTGAAGTACATAAAAGGGTTACAGCCTATATATAGGTTACGGAAAGAAAAAAAAAAAAAAAAAAAAAAAAAAAATAATATACACATATATATATATATATATATATATATATATATGCAATAAACGGAAAAGTAAAAATTAAAAATTAAAGGATTATCAGAGAGGCATACAGATTTGTAAGGAAAAAAATATCGATTTTTAGCACAAGATCAAATGAATTATAAAAATACAAATTTATACTGGAAATCTGCCCGGGTTTTAACACTCTGCCTTTTATGGTTAAGTTTCGATGTATGTAAAAATAAAATGAAAATTAAAAGTTAATAAAGTAGCATACAAGTTACCAAAGATTTAGCGTTCTACCCTTCTTATCTAAATCTGCTTTGAAGGAATTCAAAACAACAGGATCGAGTTGAAAAAGACCTTTGCTTACGATGAAGTTATTTGAAAGTTGGATAATGGCAGACTCAAGAATATTTCTATTAACAATGTTGCTAGAGTGGAATAAAACTGAAGCATTATTCCAATCAATACAGTGGGATAACTCTGACAAATGGACAAAAAGGGCACTGGACAACTGTCCTGTTCTAACGGAATAGTGATGCTGTTTTATACGTGTGTGCAAATCCTTTCCCGTCTGACCTATGTAAAAGGAATCACATTGTTTACAACCAATTTTATAGATAATGCCTGAATTATTGGTAGGGCTATTTTTTACTATGATATTTTTCACAATATTGTTATATGAAAATACTACATTAATATCCAAAAATTTAAGTACATTAGCAATGCCTAAAAAGACCGGGAGAAACGGAAGTACTAAAATATTTTTTGACAAAGTACGAGTGTTATTATTGACACGATAGAAAGTTCGTTTTGCATTGTTGAGACAAGATTCCATAAACGCAGATGGATAACACAGATCACTTCCAATACCGTTGATTTTTTCCAATTCGGCATCGATGTATTCCGGACTGGCGATCCTAAGGGCGCGGAGAAACATTGATGAAAAAATGGCCTTCTTAGTGGGGGTGTCATGTCCCGAGTAAAAGTGTACGAAGGACAAATTGTTTGTTGTTTTCCGATAGATCTAAACTTAAAACCTGGGCTTTCCCTATGTACACGCACATCCAAAAATGGGATTGAATTGTCTTGTTCCACTTCTAAAGTAAACTTAATGGAGGGGACTTGATCATTTAACTGAAGGAGGAAGTTATCCAGGTCACGATTCATGGGCCAGATACACAAAATATCGTCGACGTACCGCAACCAAGGGATGCCAACCCCCAGGATGTGTTATCCATCTGCGTTTATGGAATCTTGTCTCAACAAGGCAAAACGAACTTTCTATCGTGTCAATAATAACACTCGTACTTTGTCAAAAAATATTTTAGTACTTCCGTTTTTCCCGGTCTTTTTAGGCATTGCTAATGCACTTAAATTTTTGGATATTAATGTAGTATTTTCATATAACAATATTGTGAAAAATATCATAGTAAAAAATAGCCCTACCAATAATTCAGGCATTATCTATAAAATTGGTTGTAAACAATGTGATTCCTTTTACATAGGTCAGACGGGAAAGGATTTGCACACACGTATAAAACAGCATCAATATTCCGTTAGAACAGGCCAGTTGTCCAGTGCCCTTTTTGTCCATTTGTCAGAGTTATCCCACTTTATTGATTGGAATAATGCTTCAGTTTTATTACACTCTAGCAACATTGTTAATAGAAATATTCTTGAGTCTGCCATTATCCAACTTTCAAATAACTTCAACATAAGCAAAGGTCTTTTTCAACTCGATCCTGTTGTTTTGAATTCCTTCAAAACAGATTTAGATAAGAAGGGTAGAACGCTAAATCTTTGGTAAACTTGTATGCTACTTTATTAACTTTTAATTTTAATTTTATTTTTACATACATCGAAACTTAACCATAAAAGGCAGAGTGTTAAAACCCGGGCAGATTTCCAGTATAAATTTGTATATTATAATTCATTTGATCTTGTGCTAAAAATCGATATTTTTTCCTTACAAATCTGTATGCCTCTCTGATGATCCTTTAATTTTTAGTTTTTACTTCTCCGTTTATTGCATATATATAATATATATATATATATATATATATATATATATATATATATATATGTGTATATTATTTATTTATTTATTTTTTCTTCTTTTTTTTCTCTTTCTGTAACCTATATTTAGGCTGTAACCCTTTATGTACTTCAGTGTTCCTGAGGATGTCATTAGACGAAAGCGCTTGAGCACCATTTTGTGTTTCCTTTCCTTCGTGGTTTTATTCATCATAAATATTTTTCACGTGTTACTTTCGTGAAATAATTTTCATATATATATATATATATATATATATATATATAAATGAAATGAAAAGGTTTATTGGCAGGCTATAGTCCATATGACAAATATTAATACAATGACAGTTCATATACTAAGGATAGAAATATATACAATTGATTAGAAATAATACGGTAATGTCGAAGTTATGTGGAGCTACAGACAGACATTTTCGTACCAAGTAGTCCATAGCTTAGAGGATAAATGGCAGGACTGATGGATAGCTCGGATGATGGCGTTGGTTGATTTTTAAATTTTTTGCATTAGACTGTGTTGAGCACGTCTTGTTACCTCCGGGAAGCTCGGGACATTGCGGGTGGCAAACATTTGCGAAGCTGAGTATCTCGGGGGTAATTTATGTAAGAGTCTAAAAGAACTGTTGTACAGCAAATTTAGAGTTCTGCCAGAACCTTTTTTATAATTCACCCACAGTTGCTGTCCGTATATATTATTGCAGAAAGTACGAAAGAGAGTGTGTTTAGCTTCACTTGTACAGAATCGAAAGTTTCTTATGGTCATATTCGCTTTAGCACACAGGCTTCGAGATTGTTTTCTTATATCCCAGTTATCACTGAAGGAGCTGGTAATAGTTTGACACAAATACTTAAACTTTTGCACTTCCTCAATTACTTCACCATTCATTTTAAACCTTATATCAGCTGGCTGATTACAGCTTTTAGGATGAAATTGCATAACCTTATTCTTTTTAATGTTACAAAAACTATGTTTCTGCGAATACAATTCGCAGACTTTTAGTAGCTGATCCAGCCCTTTAACAGAAGGACTTATTAGCACCACATCATCGGCATAAACTAAGTTATTTATCCTTGTGTTTTCTATACAACATCCCACTGTTGCATCATTAAGTGAAGCAATTAATCACCCTATCATGTGCCTTACTTATATCTAGGAAACCGCTATAAATAGTTAAATTACAGTCCTGTCAATGTATTTGGATATTGTTTCTTTAAGTGCATAGATACACAGGTCAGTTGAGTGGGACCTTTTAAAGCCAAACTGATTAGATGTCCATAGGAAATCATTTAATCGGCGTAACAAGAGTTTTTCTAGTAGTTTCGAGAAGCAGGAAGCGACAGCAATAGGCCTGTAATTATTGCTGGACAGAATGTCTCCGTACTTATTTTTGACCAGGGGCAAGATATATACCCTCATGAACTCTGCTCCTATCAGCCATGCTTGCTCATAGCTATATTCCTGCAATGATATATGCAGACATACTACGTCATTTGCATATTTTAAGTGCTCATTCGATAAGTCATCTACCACTGACGCAGAACCAGTCTTTAACTCTTTAATTAACCTCTTTACTTCAGAAAATGATATCAAAGTATTTTCCCTTGTCCCTCCCACAATGGTTTCGCTGCAATCTATCTTAAGATTATCCCTACTCACACTGTTAAGAATGTTAGAATAGTGTTTTTTCCACAGTTTTGCAATTTCATCCTCCCCAGACACCCCATCGATTGTCGGGGGGAGGACGTTTTTGACACCCGTTTGATTCTTAACAAATTTCCAAAATTTGTTGTTATCGTTATTTATGCGAGCTTCACAGGCTTTTGATGCTCGAATAGACTCTTCTTCCTGTTTACATCGCCTTATGGCCGCCTTATACTGACCCCGACTTCTACACATATTCAAGTATACTGGTCCTAATCTGGGTCTACCATGAAAACACCACAAATCATAGGCGTCTTTCGATTCCCTCTTCAAGGGGGCAATAAAATCATTCCATCCAGGAATAATCTTAGTATGATAGTTGTAAAATTTAATCAGGGGGCTTCCTGCTTCTCTTAACAGGGATATTATCTTACTATAATACATATCTATGAGTTTACAGTGAGAATCATTTGAGCAAGGATTATTACAGGCAAGGTGCAAAATTTCTAAATTATTAAAGAGGTGACTTGTTCTGTCTTTGTATTCTATTCTCTGCTGCATCGTAACATTGGACCAATCGACGCGATTATTCTTACCTATTGAGTTCTTGTTAAGTCGTGTTGCGCATAAATTGGTAACGTTAATTAATATTTCTAATGGTCTATGATCAGAAAGAAGGAAATCATGCAGAATATGAACTGTAACAATTCGATCCTTTAGATTATTACTAGTGAGACAATGATCAATCCACCTGGCGGTACCACTCATATCACTAACGTATGTAAAATTACCACTGGCTACCCCTAATACATCTACTTTACATCACTTATACTTAAATTAGCCGACTCGCACATGTTACCCAATTCTACAAAGAATTCCGAGTTCACATGTGCGTTAAAGTCCTCCATTATTATACAGTGAGGATATTTGGGGTTATCTGATAATGACTTAATTTTGTACAGCAAATCAATGTATTCATCTACTGTAGATTACTGCCGTTGTTATATGGTAAATAGCAGTTTACAATTAATATGCAATCTTCACTTGTAATTCAATGCCTAACAAAAAAAAGAAAAAAATGCTTGGGAGTTTTAAATCCGTCGCGACCAATTTTTTAGGTAACAACAAAGCACGAAACTACAAAGATTTAGTTTAACTGGGAGTGGAGGAAGTGAATCTTTAAGGACAAGCTACACCCCATTTGACTTCTTTCCTGAGAATTTGGGAGCTGTGAGTGATGAGCATGGCGAGCGCTTCCAACTGAATATTTTAAAGTTGGAAAAACGGCACCAGGACAGACAGAACCCTAATATGTTAATTGATTACTGTTGGTCATTGTTAAGAGAAGCTTCTCGTACATCATACAAGCGAAAATATTCCACTAAATCATTAGCCTTCTATTTATGTTAATTTATTTTATTATACAAATACAGATAAATAGTTTATACTTGAATAAAACTGCAGTTTTCTCAAAACCTCTACGTGATAGAAAAATTCTGAAAACAGATTCGAACTTAGCGTGAAAAATTCATTTAGGATCAACTGTGTTTATGCAGGAACCAGAAAAAAAGTTTAGTTTGGTTAATCAGTGTTATTTGCGTGATGACATTCGACATTATTTAACTCGGAGCTTTTCGCACAAAGAGGGAGTATGAGCTTATGATCAGTGGTGTAGTGCTGTGGGAACGTGTGGGAACGGCGTTCCCTTACTTTTTTTGGTAGACGGAACGGTGTTCCCTCACTATTTCAAATAAATCCGAACTTACAAATCTCTAACGTCATGAAATTTTAATTCCCACCCCTAGAAGAAATATAAGAAAGAATCATTAACTGTTTCATTTCTTTTAGCTTCGACTGAGGCAGAGGCAATGCTAGCCTATAAAGATCTGGTGAAACAGTCACCACGGCGTACCAGTTGTTAACTTTTTTTTAGTTAATCATTCCAGTTGTTAGCTATTTTTATTGATCGTACTGGATGTCGTATATCTAATGACACTGGAAATACTGCATCTTCAACCATGGAATATATCCTAATATCCAGTGCATATGACCTCAAAATATTCCTGAAATTGGTCAGATTTCAAAAGATTTCCCGGGGAGCTTACAGTGCCCCCGGACCCCCAGCTGTATGGGCTCGCCGCGCTCGCCATTGTCCCCCCCCCCGCATCTGAGTAACACTTTCAAAATGCGTTCCCTCACTTCTTTATTTAGCACTACACCACTGCTTATGATCGATGATGAATGGTAAGATAGGCATTCATAAATTTCTCAGGGGACAAGCCAAAGACAAGCCAAAATAATTGTCATTTAAATTATTTTAGAAAGCATCGATTGCGGGTAGAACAGGCCCTACAAGCTTTTCAGGAGGACTTACTGAGTATTGAGTATTATTCATACTTGAGGATGTAGGGAACAAAATTCGTAAGGCCTTGTAAGGCTTTTTATGACCTTACTAGGCAATAGTTTATTGCAATGGTTTATTCGTTTCGTAATTTCGTAGAAATTAAGAAATGGTGAAAGATTGGTTTTGATATACAATATATATTTTTTATGTAGAAAGGAGGGGCCAAAGTCATGTGCCCGCATGCTGGATTGCTCACAGGGTAGATGAGACGCAGAAAACGATCAGATAAAAAAGAACAGTGACAGGAGAAATGGTACTTCCAACACTCCTTGTCTCCTGCATAATGTCCACCCCGGAATACGCTCCTGGTCGATTGGTGTCTACAATCAACTCCATTAGTAATTGAGTAATGAAAAATTAGAAATGTACAAGTATATGCATATAGGTATACGCAGAATAAAAAACCCCAAACTTTTAAGTTTTTGAAGAAGAAAGCACTAATAAAATACAGTATACATCCATTATAAAATAATGGGCAAATAAAAATAGGGTAATTTTTGGGGACAACATATATATATATATATATATATATACAGGGTGTCCCATAAGTCCGGCATCATAGGAAAAAAAAAAAAAAAAGGCAAAACAAAAGCTTTTATTTACAGAACGTGCTCAATATGTCCACCATTGTTTTCAATACACAAATTCAGACGTGATACCCAGTCAGCAAGCACAGGGTGAATGATGTCAGGAGCAATGGTGTTACATGCCCCAATAATGCGCTGCCGAAAATGTTCAACACTCATAATTTTCTCTTCGTATACCAGCGCTTTCAAGTGGCCCCAGAGATAAAAATCTAGTGGCGTGAGATCCGGGCTTCTAGCTGGCTATTCCACAGTCCCTCGACGTCCTATCCAATGACCAGGGAATTGTTGGTACAGGTATTCCCTTACTTGGGTGCTGTAATGTGCAGGAGCGCCGTCTTGCTGGAACCATGTTGGGAAATTTCCTTCTTCGTTCAAGACACTGGGAAATGCTTCTTCCTTGAGCATACGTAGGTAAGTGCCTCCAGTGACATGTTCATCGAAAAAGAGGGGGCCTATGATGCGATCCTTCCAAATGCCACACCATACCATCACCCGAGATGCACCTTATTCCTTTCAAGAGGTATACCAGTGAGGGTTGTTTTGAGACCAATAGCGGGTGTTCTGTCGATTTACCTCACCATTTCCATAAAAAACAGCCTCGTCACTGAAAAGAATGGTGGACTGGAAATTGGCATCCCGAGCATATTGGACCGTAGACCATTCACAAAATTCAATCCGCCGGTCGGGATCATCTTCGCTTAATTTCTGTAGGATCTGAAGTTTATATGGATACCATTTGTGAGCCTGAAGAATGCGATGGATGCTACTTTTCGACACTCCCGTCTCGGCGGACAATCGCCGAAGAGACTTACTGGGACTCCTGTTAAAATGAGCCAGGATAGCAGTCGCTGTTTCGTCGTCAGTGGACCTCCTTGGAGGTCCATTGCGTGGTTTATTTTCTATGGATCCTGTTTCCTTAAACTTTGCAACAAGTCTGCTAACACAAATCTGTGTTATCCTTGCTCACAGACATTATGGCCTGTAGAAATAGAAAAATATGAATTTCTCCTATTATGCCGGACTTATGGGACACCCTCTATATATATATAAAAAAATATATATATAAATTTTTATATATAAAATAATATATATATATAAATATATATATATATAAATATATATAAATAAATATATATAAATATATATATATAAATATATATATATAAATATATATATAAATATATAATATAAATATATATATTTATATAAATAAATATACATATATAATTTATATAAATATATATATATATATAAATAAATAAATATATATATTTATATATATATATATATATATATATATATATATATAAATAAATATATATATATATATATTTATATATATATATATAAATATATATATATATATAAATAAATATATATTATATATATTTATATATATATATAAATAAATATATATATATATTATATATATATATGTTATAATGTTTCAGACCAACAAAGACCCTAGGATCCACTCATGGCTGGTCTACCTAAGTGTGTTCGTAATTGTATATGTCCTCCGTGGTGGCGGAGGGGACCTACAATTTTACGTGGGTTCCGAACCACAAGAACATAAGAAATTTATTATAAAATCTACCTGTACATTGGCAACGACCAATTTTTACAAAACTAAATAATTATCAATTTAAAACTAATTAATTATCGATTTAAAACTAAAGATAGAATCTCTGGATCCAGAGGAGCAAGTCAGAATAGACTACTATCCACAAATATGTTACACTCTATATCTATTTATAACCGACATGCAAATATATGAGATCCAAAGAATCCAGTCAATTTCATTACAGTATTCATCAATACCAGTACTTTGCCAACCAAAAATAAGTCACGGTCCATATCGATTGCAGACCAAGTCAAAATTTACAATCATATACATTACAGTATACATACTTAGGAGGAAAAGTGTAGGTGTGGCTGTAAAGACTGTACAGTAAAGTAGAAATGTTTGTGCACCCATTTTGGGTCTCCCATTTCAAGGTGTTTGTGGGGCAAGTGAAGATCATGAGTTTTTCAATACCTCACAGTACTATGGGGGGCACCGCTCGGCAGATGAATCTCTTTAAATGGGGTGTGTAAGGACAGAGAGTACCCTAACCCAAGATGCTGCCTCCCTATATCCCACAACACTTGTGTTGAGCTGTGGGATCTATCACCACACAGCCTTAATTTTACTACCTTAAACTATACCCAATTTATCAACATATGCGTCTAATCGATTTTTAAACATGTTTATAGACATGCTACTAATTACTTATACCGGCAAACTATTCCAGCTATTTAGTATTCTATGCGTAAAAAAGTTTTTGGCAACTGCTGTCTCGAACCTTCTACTTGTCAACTTACACCTGTTATTTCTAGTCCTATTATATTGAGTTATTTCGAAAAAGCTATCTCTATCTACGTTATCGAACCCATTCATAATTTGAAAACCTGGATTAGGTCACACCTTAGCCTCCTAGTCTCGAGTGTAGTCAATTTTAACTCCTTAAGCCTATCCTCGTACAACTTTGACCTAAGCGACGGAATCATCTTAGTTGCTCGTCTTTGAACTCTTTCGATTTTGTCTATATCTTTGCGCATATGCGGATTCCAAAATTGGACCGCGTACTCCAAATGGGGTCTAACTAATGATTTATAAAGAGGAACTATAATATCGCGCGATTTGTACTCAAAATTTCGAGCTATAAAACCTAACACTTTGGTCGCCTTATTGACAGCTGCTGTACTTTGTTTCGCTACTTTTAAATCACCTGGGACTATAACACCTAAATCTTTTTCCTGCTCTACGCTTGTTAATTCTTTCCCTGACATACTATACGCAAAATTACCGTTACGCGAACCTATATACAAAATTTTGCACTTATCAACGTAAAATCTCATGTTCCATGTGACTGACCAATCAACGATTTTACTCAGATCTTCCTGGATTTTACCTCTATCTTCGTCATTAATCGCCCTACCACCCAGCTTCGTGTCATCCGCAAACTTTAAAACTGTACTGACTAGGCCGACATCTAAATCGTTAATATATATAAGAAAAGCAAGGGGCCCAATACAGAACCCTGAGGAACGCCACTCGCCACTCGC